>ML355537.1:0-54008 GCA_005239505.1 Nicotiana paniculata
TTAATAGTACAAGGTCCTTCCCAATAGAAATGACTGCTACACTGTGTTGTACTGTTTGTGTGTACAGTGCAGTCAGTCACTTTCCAGCTGTGGAGAGTTGACTTCGCATTGTTACCAGGGGTACCCAAGATCATCTGTTCCCTATGTTGATTCTTTAGCTTCTGAAGTTCTGACAACTCTCTCTAACTTGAGTCAGGTTGTTTTCATGCGCATGAGGCTGTGTACCAAAAGTGCAACAGGTTCCCTATCTGGTTCTTGACAATAAGTTTGTTAGATTATCAAAACATAAAATGAAGGTACTTATAATCTATGATAACCCAAAAATAATATGCTAAGATTCAATATCCAACTCAAAATAAGTTCTCGAAATTAATATTCATTTGTTTTTAAAAATACTCAAGATTTTAATCAAACTTTTGAATCAATAATTGTGACTCAAACATTAGTTCAACAAAGAAAATCCATTTGGGTGGTGAAAATTAGAACTTAAAGATAATCCACCATTGTTAAACACTCTTAAATAAGTGGATTTATATTTTGAATATAGTTTTATGACAAATTTGGAGTGGATGTTGTTTAGACTTGCTAGAAATAGTACAAAGAGGATGTATACAAAATTTGAAGTCACTTAATGAAGATTTAGATTGGTCCATCATTGTTGAACACACTTAAATAAGTGGGTTTAAATTTCGAATTTAATTTGGGTTTTGAGAAATTTGGAGTGGGTATTATTTAGACTTGTTAGAAATAGTATAAGGAGGTTGTATATAAAATTTAAGTCACTTAATGGAGATTTGGACAGTTTTTGAACAAGAATTACAACTGAAAATTGTGGAAGAACTTCATCTACACCCTCTTGTATAAAGATGTACAAAAGTGTATAATACTATGTAAGAGGTGTTTATACACACAATATATATATACACAATATTATACATCATTATACAAAAATTGATTTCATCTTCTTCCTTGCATCTTTTCTGAAATTTAACTCAAATCTTGCTCAAATCTACTCCAAATCACTTTAAATTTAAATTTTGAACTCCTTTTGATGTTTTCAATTAGTTGGAACAACACCTAATTCAAACAACTGATAAACTCAAAAAATCATATTTTCGAAACCTAAGCTTTGGATGATTTTTAATGGTGGACTTTTATTCTTTAATTTTATTACATTGCAACCACATTTTGTCTGAAGAGGGATTAGAAACAAAATAAAATAATAAATCCATGGAAAAATGAGGATTCTAATATGCAAAAATTTCCATCTTTTGTCTCTATTTAATTACTCTCTACTTTTTGTGGTTTGTTTGGGTGAGAGAAAGTAAAGAGAAGAAGAAAGAAAACAATGGCACGAGAAAAGAGAGAAGAAATAAAAATAAAAGGGAAAGGTGAATATAGCCCTCAAAATAATTAATGTAGGCTAAAGGTTGAAACGTTTCTTTTATGTTGTGTACAACCTGGGCCAAACATGGTAAGGATTTCAAACTAGGGCATTTTCCGTTGTACCAAGTGACAAGGGCCGTAATTCTTCCTAAAAAGGGATAGCTTGACAAACATAATTCTTTATGGAATTTTTGCATTTCTATACACTATTTGAAACTTTATTACTCAAGTTTCAATTTAATTACATCATATATACAAATTTACAATTTATATACACTTTAGGAATTAAATGAGCATCCCTTTATATTAGGAATCAAATATTTTCCATCCTTATTCTCTCTCCGTCAGGCTCTCTCTCTCTCTCATTTTCTCTCTCTCTCTCTCTCTCTCTCTCTCTCTCTATATATATATATATATATATATATATAAAATACGCCTTTCTCTATATCTCAATTCCTAATTCCAGTAATATAGAGTAAATAAAAAGATAGCAACAATTCCACCATTGACAATCATTTAAAAGCTTTGAATTCGAATTTGGGTTTTCAAAAATCATTATTTGTTTGAATTGGGTGTTGTTGCAAACTATTGGGAATATTGTTTGGAGTTTATATCTCAATTTTGAGGGTGTTTTGGTGAAGATTAGACTTGATTTTGGCAGAATTTCAGATTGAAATTCGAAGAAGAAGGCATGACATACATTATACTTACGAAATTGTAGTAAAGTTGTAGTAAAATTATATTCTATTATTTATATATATTTTTATTTAAATATTGTATGAAAGTTGAAAAATATTCTATAAAAATTGTATTTAAGTTGTATGATATTGTAGTTGTATATAACTGGGTAGAAATAATGTATGAAAGTTGTAGATAAGTTGTATAATATATAATTAGTTGTATGAAATTTATTTTTACTATGTATAAATCAGATGCAAAATATACAAAAGAGATATTGTATAAAAATTGTATTTAAGTGGTATGATATTGTAGTTGTATAAAACTGGGTAGAAATAATGTATGAAAGTTTTAGATAAGTTGTATAGTTGTCACGACCCCAAATCCTAACCGGCCGTGATGGCGCACATCGTGGAACTGGGCTAGCCGACTACAGTGTGTTCACAATTTCCTTTGAAAATCCCATTTAAATTTCAAGCAATTCATAACAATATACATGAAGTTTACTTAACATAATAGGCAAGTCTTATATATACAGTACTGTCATCCCCCAAAACCCGGAGCCAACATGTCCTGAGCATCTAATGAAATAAGCCAAAATAAAGTATTAAGATACAAAACTCCGAATCAAAGATAAATACAATAGGAAGGGAAGGAAGAGATGCTGCGAACGCTGAACAGCTACCTCTAAATCCCCACAACCCGGCTCCGCTGCAATATATGTATAAGATAAGGCTCGATATTTGCTCCTGAATCTGCACACAAAGGTGCAGGGAGTAATGTGAGTACGCCAACTCAGTAGTAATGGAGATAAATCAAGTCTAAGTAACAAGGAATCACATAAAAATCAATGACATCAAGTCACAATATAAACAACCTTACTTTCCAAAAGTATACATAGATATACGAAATCATCATGCCTTAGAAATCAACTTCATAAAAGTTCTTAAAACAATGCATATTTTTGACAACTTTAAAACAAAGATTTGGTATGCAAATGAATGCAGTAAAATCATAAGTAGCCCCTCGGGCGAAAACATGTTTCATAATCAGCCCCTCTGGCATGCCTCACAATCTCTCAGCACCTCACAATCACTCAGCACCTCACAGTCACTCATGCCTCCCAATCACTCAATCACTCGCACTCAGTGCGCTCATTGGGGGTGTGTACAGACTTCGGAGGGGCTCCTTCAGCCCAAACGCTAATATCACTCAGCACCTCACCATCACTCTTGGCCCTCGGCCACACTCGGTGGAACCACTCGAAAATCCCCTCGGGCGAAGTAATAGAACGGGGTACTCGACCCTAAAACATCATTTTAATGCTCATGTAGTGTAAATCATGCTATGTTTCAAAGAAAACACTATGCATAATGATGCTGAGTAAAACCGTCAACAGGTAGTGAGGAAAACAACAGTAAATCACCCTTAAAGGGTCTAAACAGATCGGCACGAGGCCCCAAACACGCTTACAACCCAATTATTTCACAAATCTTTAGAACATAATTTAACATGGGATTTTGAGTAAATATGCAACTCATTAGTTGCTACAGAGAGGACCTAGTCCAATCCGAAAATCATTACACGCCACATATTCATCATCCGACATGTGCGCCATTCCAAATTCAGTGAGAAAATAATGCAGTACGGGGTTCCATACCCTCAGGACAAGATTTAAGACCATTACTTACCTCTACCGGGCCACAACACTAGTCTGCTATGCCTTTTCCCCTCAAATTGGCTCCCGATTGCTCCGAATCTAGCAAAAACCAGTTAACATTATCAATATATACTCATGGAACACAACCCAATCGAAAATCATCAAATTAGACAAAAATCTCGAAATTCGGCCAAACCTGATCCCCGAGCCCACGTCTCGGAATCCGAATTTTTTTTTACATCATTAGAAACCTCGTCCTCCCACTATTCTATACATACCAAGAACACTAAAATCGGACCACAATTGCCCACTCAAATCCTCAAAAGAAAAATAAAATTTTCATGGACCCTTCTTCCCCAACTTAGTCAAATTTCCAGAATTTTTGTGGTTTAATTACTTGGGAATTGACATATAAACGTGTTATGAAGTTGAAATTCTTACCTCCAAATGATTTTCCTTGATTTCCTTTCAATCCCCTCTCAAAAGCTCTCAAATTTGCATGCAACAACAGAGGAAATGAAGACCAAATTCGCACCCCAGCCTTTTTTAAACATTCTGCCCAGCAAAATAAATTCCTTCTTCGCAAACGCGTCAACTGGACCGCGTTCTCATAGAGCAATTTCCAGCAGGCCTATAACTTACACTATGCGAATGCGACCATGAGACCGCAAACGCGAAGCACTGCCTACCCAGGCCTTCGCGAACGTGTCCCTTACACGCGAACGCATAATCCAAAAACCCCTGGGGGTCCCAACCCCCTTTGCTTCTTTGCGAACGCGTGCACTTGAACGCGAACGAGTTGACCAGCACCCTCAGACCTCCGTGTTCGCATCCTTCTCTTCGCGAACGCGAAGAACAAAAACTCAGCTCCCCCAAAAAACTCTTCGCGAATGCGGCCTCCCGCCCACAAACGCAAAAAACAAAAGTCTCTGCAACAAAAACCAGAAAATCTGCCAAGTTCCAAACTCAAAAATCGATCCGTTAACCATCCGAAACACACCCGAGGTCTTCGGGACCTCAACCAAACATACCAACATATCCCATAACATCATTCAAACTTAGTCGAGCCTTCAGAACACCAAAAACAACACGAAAACACCAAATTTACATCAAATTCAAGCCTAAGAACTTTGAAACTTCTAAAATTCGCCAACTACGCCGAAACCAACCAAAACACCTCCGATTAATCTGAAATTTTGCAGACATATCCAAAATGACATTACGAACATGTTCCAACTTCCGGAATTCCATTCCAACCCAGATAGCCTATTTTTCCACTGCCGACCGAAAATCACAAAAAGCTAACTTTCGCCAATTCAAGCCTAATTCTACACCGGACATCACAAAATTATTCTGAACGCACTCCGAAGTCCCAATCACCTAACGAAGCTATTCGAGCCATAAAATCCACATTCCGAGGTTGTTTACCAATAATTCAACTCTCAGTTGACTTTCTCAACTATTAGGCTACTTTAAAATGCTAAATTCTTAAACTCTCACCATAACCACTCTGGACCCAAACCAACTAACCCAATACATCAAAAATAGGATAGCAATACATAACAAATGCAGAAACAAGGGAAATGGTGTAAACCTCAAGGAACGACCGGTCGGGTCGTTACATCCTCCCCCTCTTAAACAAACGTTCGTCCTCGAACGGGTATAGAAACATATATGGAGCCTCAAATAGGTGAGGATATCATTCCCGCATCTCCCGCTCGGTCTCCCAGGTGGAATCCTCCACCGGCTACCCTCTTCACTGAACCTTCACTGAAGCTATATCCTTAGACCTCAGCTTCCTGACCTGACGACCCAAAATAGCCACTGGCTCTACCTCATATGACATATCACCCTCGAGCTGAACCGTGCTGAAGTCCAAAACATGGGAAGGGTCACCAACATGCTTCCGGAGCATCGAAACATAGAATACTGGATGGATACCCGACAAACTGGGAGGCATAGCAAGCCTATAAGACACCTCCCCAACCCTCTGAAGTACCTCAAATGGCCCAATGAACCTGGGACTCAGCTTCCCTCTCTTCCCGAATCTCATAACACCCTTCATGGGTGACACCTTCAGCAACACCTTATCCCCAACCATGAAAGACACCTCTCGGACCTTCCGGTCCGTATAACTCTTCTGCCTAGACTGCGCCGTGCGAATCCGCTCCTGAATTAACTTTTTCTTACTCACAGCATCCTGAACCAAGTCTGTGCCCAATAGCCTAGCCTCGCCCGGCTCAAACCAACCAACCTGAGATCTACACCTCCTACCATACAATGCCTCATACGGAGCCATCTGGATACTCAACTGATAGCTGTTATTGTATGCAAACTCCGCTAGTGGCAGAAACCGATCCCATGAACCACCAAAGTCAATCACACACGCACGTAACATGTCCTCCAAAATCTGGATGGTACGCTCCGACTGCCCGTTGGTCTGAGGATGAAACGCCGTGCTCAACTCAACCTGAGTACCCAACTCCCTCTGCACGTCTCTCCAAAATTGAGATGTGAACTGAGTGCCTCTGTCGGAAATGATAGAAACTGGGACCCCATGCAATCTGACAATCTCCATGATATAAATCTCGGCTAACCTCTCCGATGAATACGCAGTACCAACAGGAATGAAGTGCGCAGACTTGGTCAGCCGATCCACCATAACCCATAAAGCATCAAACCTCCTCGAAGTCCGTGGGAGTCTAACTACGAACTCCATGGTGATCCGGTCCCACTTCCACTCCGAAATATAAACCTCTGAAGCAATCCACCAGGTCTCTGGTGCTCATACTTGACCTGCTGACAGTTGAGACACCGAGCCGCAAACTCCACGACATCCTTCTTCATTCTCCTCCACCAATAATGCTGCCTCAAATCCTGATACATCTTCACGGCACCCGGATGGATGGAATACCGCGAACTATGAGCCTCTGCTAGAATCAAATCTCGAAGTCCATCTACATTGGGCACGCAAATCCGGCCCTACATCCTCTGATCCCATCATCACCAATACCCACGTCTCTGGAATCACCGCGATGGACCCTGTCCTGAAGAACAAGCAAATGCGGATCATCATACTGGCGTGCTCTAATCTGATCATAGAGAAAAGACCTGGAGGCTACACAAGACAACACCCTCGGGGGCTCTGATAAATCCAATCTCACCAAATGACCTGCTAAGGCCTGAACATCAAGAGCTAGTGTGCGCTCTGCTACTGGAAGGTAAGCTAAACTCCCTAAACTCTCGGCTCTGCGACTCAAGGCATCGGCCACTACATTGGCCTTCCCCGGATGATATAAGATAGTGAGATCATAATCCTTGAGGAGCTCTAACCATCTACTCTGATGCAAATTCAAGTCCTTCTACCTCAGCAGATACTGCAAACTGCGATGATCAGTGAAAATCTCACACTACACTCCATACAGATAATGCCGCCAAATCTTCAAGGCATGGACAATGGCATCTAACTCAAGATCGTGCACTGGATAATTCTTCTCGTACACCTTCAACTATCTGGAAGCGTAGGCAATCACCCTATCGTTCTGCATCAATACCGCTCCCAAGCCAACTCTAGAAGCATCACAATAAACCGTATAAGAACCCGAACCAGTAGGAAAAACTAATATTAGAGCTGTAGTCAATGCTGACTTGAGATTCTGAAAGCTCTTCTCACACTCAGCAGAGCATCTGAATAGGGAACCCTTCTAGGTCAATCTGGTCAAAGGCGAAGCAATCGAAGAGAATCTCTCCACAAAGCGACGGTAGTATCCCGCAAAACCAAGGAAACTCCTAATCTCTGTAGCTGAGGACGGTCTGGGCCAATTCTGCACCGCCTCTATCTTCCTTGGATCAACCTGAATCCCCTCACTAGACACCACCGTTCCCCAAGAAAGCTACCGATCCCAGCCAAAACTCACACTTGGAGAATTTCGCATAAAGCTTCTCCTCCCTCAGTCTCTACAACACAACTCTCAAATGCTGAGCATGCTCTTCCTGGCTACGAGAATAGACCAGGATGTCATTGATGAACACAATGACGAAGGAATCAAGATAAGGCTGAAAAATGCTGTTCATCAATTTCATGAAGGCAGCTGGGGCATTGGTCAGCCCAAATGGCATAACCAAGAACTCATAATGACCATACCTGGTCCTGAAAGTAGTCTTCAAGAAAAAAGAATCCCGAATCCAGGAGCTCCTGAAGCTGCTCCTTCAATTCCTCTAGCTCCACTGGTGCCATACGATATGGTGGAATAGAGATAAGCTGAGTGCCTGGCACCAGGTCAATACCGAAATCAATATCCCTGTCAGGTGGCATGCCTGGCAGGTCTGCAGGAAACACATCCGGAAAATCACGGACCACAGTAACTGAATCAATAGCGGGAGTCTCACCACCGACATCCCTCACGAAGGCCAAATAAGATAAACACCCTTTCTTAACCATGCGCTGAGCCTTCAGGTAAGAAATCACCCTGCTAGGCATATACTCGGAAGAACCTCTCCACTCAACCCTCGGACAGCCTGGCATAGCTAAGGTCACGGTCTTAGCGTGACAATCAAGAACAACATGGCACGGAGATAACCAATCCATGCCCAATATCACGTCAAAATCGACCATGTTGAGTAACAGTAGGTCCATTCGGGTCTCCAGACCTCCAATAGATATAGTGCACGACCAATACACACGGTCCACAACAACAGTATCGCCCACCGGAGTCGACACATGAACAAAGGTGACTAAAGACTCACGGGGCATATCCAGAAAACCAACAAAATATGAAGAAACATAGGAATATGTGGAACCAGGGTCAAATAAAGACAAGGCATCACGGCAACAGACTGAAACAATACCTGCAATCACGGCATCTGAGGCAATAGCATCCGGCCTGGCTGGAAATGCATACATACGAGCCTGACCTCCCCCTGCTCGACCTCCCCCTCTAGGGCGGCCTCTAGCTGACTGACCACCACCCCTGCCTGACTGGGCGGGTGGTGAAGTGACTGGAGCTGAAGTCGAGGGCTGGCCCCTCTGCTGGGAAGATCTACCGGTACGGCGGGGACACTGCCTCCACCCGTGCCCGAACTCTCCACACTCAAAACAACTACCTGGGGCTGGAGGCGGGGACTGATAGAAACCCCTAGCACCTGCACGACCACTGGAAGACTCCTGAATATATGAACCCTAAACTGGAGGTTCTCGAGCTACACTCTAAGCTGGGAGGGCACCAAAATTAAGTACGACCTGACTGAGAACCACGGGGACTCTGCCCCGATGATGCACCACTATAAGCTGGCGACCTGACTGAGGAGGCCTGAATGATTGGCCCCTACCCTGCTGGAACTGTCCCCTGAAGGGAGCACTACTGGAACTGCCCGAAACACGAGGCCTCTTGGCCTCCCTCTCCTCCCCCTCCTGGCGGTGAGCATACTCAATATCTCGAGCTATGTCAACAACCTGCTCGAAAGAAGCACCCGATACCCTCTCCCTAGTCATAAAGATCGTGGAGAACTGCTGCCAGGTAAGAGGTGCTGAACCACACGGTCTACGCCTCTCAAAAGACTCCCACCAAGTAAAAGCAACACTCGCAAACTGAAAGGTAACAAACGAGACCCCACTGGTCTCCAGAATACCCGCGGTGCGCAGTATCCTCTGGAACCTATGTAGAAATCCCTGGGCATCCTCGCCCTCTGTACCGCTAAAAGTGGAAGGCTGAAGTCTGCTGAATCTCTCCAACCTGCACTGCTCGTCCTCAGGCATAGCTGGGACCACATAATCCTGAATCGGAGCAGCTAGCTGAGTTGGGGCTGTTCTCGGCACCTAAATACCCTGTGCAGCCTGCTCAGGTGCCCGGGCAGCTGAAGTCTGATTGCCTCCCCCGGCCTGAGCTGTGGTGGCAGAAGAAGACATGTCAACAGCCTGAGCCAAACCGGTGCATACCGACAATATCTAAGGCACGGCCTCCTGAAGACCCGGAATAACCATAGGCACTATTGGTGCCTGAGCCTGTCCCGCTGGGATACCATCGGCGGGAACCTGATCATGAGCAATAGGGGGATCCTGAGGTACTGCCCTGGCTGCTGCGCGGGCTGGACCCTACCTCTACCACGGCCTCGACCGCGGCCTCGACCTCTCACTGGTCTAGTTGGTGACTGGTGACCCTGATCGGTATGGTGTGTCCTCACCATCTGTGAGAGAATGAAACAACGTACGTTCAAATTTTCAAGAATCAATAGATCAACACGAAAGAGTTCAAGAAAGATAGAATGTTTCCTAAAAGTTCGGCAGCCTCTCGAAGATCAGTACAGACGACTCCGTACCGATCCGCAAGACTCTACTAAACCTGCTCATGACCGTTGAGTCCTATGTAACCTAGGGCTCTGATACCAAGCTGTCACGACCCCAAATCCTAACCGGCCGTGATGGCGCCCATCGTGGAACTGGGCTAGTCGACTACCGCGTGTTCACAATTTCCTTTGAAAATCCCATTTAAATTTCAAGCAATTCATACCAATATACATGAAGTTTACTTAACATAATAGGCAAGTCTTATATATAGAGTACTGGCATCCCCCAAAACCCGGAGCCAACATGTCATGAGCATCTAATGAAATAAGCCAAAATAAAGTATTAAGATACAAAACTACGAATCAAAGATAAATACAACAGGAAGCGAAGACAGAGATGCTGCGAACGCTGAACAACTACCTCTAAATCCCCACGATCCGGCTCCGCTGCGGTATATGTATAAGCTAAGGCTCGATATCTTCTCATGAATCTGCACACAGAGGTGCATGGAGTAATGTGAGTACGCCAACTCAGTAGTAATGGAGATAAATCAAGTCTAAGTAGCAAGGAATCACATAAAAATCAATGCCATCAAGTCACAATATACACAACCTTACTTTCCAATAGTATACATAGATATACGAAATCATCATGCCTTAGAAATCAACTTCATAAAAGTCCTTAAAACAATGCACATTTTTGACAACTATAAAAAAAAGTTTGGTATGCAAATGAATTCAGTAAAATCATAAGTAGCTCCTCGAGCGAAAACATGTTTCATAATCAGCCCCTCGGGCATGCCTCACAATCCCTCAGCACCTCACAATCACTCAGCACCTCACAGTCACTCATACCTCCCAATCACTCAATCACTCGCACTCGGTGCGCGCACTGGGGGTGTGTACAGATTCCGGAGGGGCTCCTTCAGCCCAAGCGCTAATATCACTCAGCACCTCACCATCACTCTTGGCCCTCGGCTACACTCGGTGGAACCACTCGAAAATACCTTGGGCGAAGTAATAAAATGGGGTACCCGACGGAAAACATCATTTAAAGCTCATGTAGAGTAAATCATGCTAAGTTTCAAAGAAAACAGTATGCATAATGATGCTGAGTTAAACCATCAACAGGTAGTGAGGAAAACAACAGTAAAACACCATTAAAGGGTCTAAACAAATCGGCACGAGGCCCCAAACACGGCTTACAACCCAATTATTTCACAAATCTTTAGAACATAATTTAACATGAGATTTTGATTAAATATGCAACTCATTAGTTGCCGCGGAGAGGACCTAGTCCAATCCGAAAATCAGTACGCGCCACATATTCGTCATCTGACATGTGCGCCATTCAAAACTCAGTGAGAAAATAATGCAGTCCGGGGTTCCATACCCTCAGGACAAGATTTAAGACCATTACTTACCTCTACCGGGCCACAACACTAGTCCGCTATGCCTTTTCCCCTCAAATTGGCTCCCGATTGTTCTGAATCTAGCCAAAACCAGTTAACATAATCAATATATACTCATGGAACACAACCCAATCGAAAATCATCAAATTAGACAAAAATGTCGAAATTCGGCCAAACCCGAGCCCCAGGCCCACGTCTCCGAATCCAATTTTTGTTACATCATTAGAAATCTCGTCCTCCAATGATTCTATACATACCAAGAACACTAAAATTGGACCATAATTGCCCACTCAAATACTCAAAAGAAAAACAAATTTCTCATGGACCCTTCTTCCCCAACTTAGTCAAATTTCCAGAATTTTTGTTGTTTAGTTACTTAGGAATTGACATATAAACGTGTTATGAAGTTGAAATTCTTAACTCCAAATGATTTTCCTTGATTTCCCTTCAATCCCCTCTCAAAAGCTCTCAAATTCACATGCAACAATGGAGGAAATGAAGACCAAATTCGCACCTCAGCCTTTTTTAAACATTCTGTCCAGCAAAATAAATTCCTTCTTCGCGAACGCGTCAACTGGACCACGTTCTCATAGACAAATGTCCAACATGCCTATAATTTACACTATGAGAACGCGGCCATGAGCCTGCAAACGCGAAGAATTGCCTAGCCAGGCCTTCGCGAACGCGTCCCTGACATGCGAACGCATAGGCCAAAAACCCCTGGGGTCCCCAACCCCCCTTTCTTCTTTGCGAACGCGTGCACACGTTGACCAGCACCCTCAGATCTCCGCGTTCGCATCCTTCTCTTCGCGAACGCGAAGAAAAAAAACTCAGCTCCCCCAAAAAACTCTTCGCGAACGCGGCCTCCTGCCCGCAAACGCGAAGAACAAAAGTCTGTGCAACAAAAACCAGAAAATCTGCCAAGTTCCAAACTCAAAAATCGACCCGTTAACCATCCGAAACACACCCGAGGCCCTTGGGACCTTAATCAAACATACCAACATATCCCATAACATCATTAAAACTTAGTCGAGCCTTCGAAACACCAAAAACAACATGAAAACACCAAATTTACATCAAATTCAAGCCTAAGAACTTTGAAACTTCTAAAATTCGCCAACTACGCCGAAACCAACCAAAACACCTCTGATTAATCTGAAATTTTGCAAACATATCCAAAATGACATTACGAACCTGTTCCAACTTCCAGAATTCCATTCCAACCCAGATAGCCTATTTTTCCACTGCCGACAGGAAATCACCAAAAGCTAACTTTCGTCAATTCAAGCCTAATTCTACACCGGACATCACAAAATTATTCTGAACACACTCCTAAGTCCCAAATCACCTAACGAAGCTATTCGAGCCATAAAATCTTTATTCCGAGGTCGTTTACCAATAAATCAACTCTCAGTTGATTTTCTCAACTATTAGGCTACTTTAAAAGGCTAAATTCCTAAACTCTCACCATAACCACTCCAGACCCAAACCAACTGACCCAATACATCAAAAATAGGATAGCGATACATAACAAATGCAGAAACAGGGGAAATGAGGGTAAATCTGAAGGAACGACCGGTCGGGTTGTTACAATAATATACAATTAGTTGTATGAAATTTGTTTTTACTATGTATAAATCAGATACAAAATATACAAAAGACATATTGTATAAAATTTATAGTTAAGTGATATGATATTGTAGTTGTATATAACTGGGTAGAAATAATATATGAAAGTTTTAATTGTATATCAATTGATAGATGCTCTGTAATGGCTGAAAGTAATGCGTCGTAACTTGACTTCGAGTTTATCACAATTTTGTCGACATTGAAATTAACATATCGACCACTACTATCCCAATCTGACTCTCATATTTGTAAATCATTGAGACAACTGGAAGTTGGCAGAATGCATGTGATGTCTCAATCTGTCTAATATGTTTCCGATTGAACTTTTAAGTCGATGTCATTAATTAAAGACAAAACAAGAAGGGTATTGCTTGGTGTAGGTCTAATCTTGTTCCAAGGTTAAAAGAGAAGCAATAAGGCGTCGAAGAAGGAAAGAAAGAGGAACCAAAAAAATTTGGAGTCTGTCAGACAGCTACGAGACTATCCAAGGCCTGCAAACAGAGCTGAGATTGATCCTCTACTGCTCCAAGGCCACAAAGTAACCATGGTACGAATATTATGTTGAAGCATGGCTGCCTTTGCCTCCATTGAAGTAAAAACGAAGCTATTTATCTAAACGTCCTCCTGTTGCTTTCAAAATGTCAGAATTGCTATATTTATTTTACCAAAATTGGAAACTAAAATCAAGGGATACAATAGTTGGCTTAAATAGCTGCAAGGGTGAAAGACCTGGAGAGAAAAGGGGAAAAAGGAGAGAAAAAAAGGAAAAAAGTATAACTAAATCCCTTAATTGTAGGCACTAATAATGGATTGAGAGCATATATATATATATATATATATATATATATATATATATATATATAAAACTTGTTTAGGTCGGGTAATTAACTAAACATAGACATTTTTGGTAATAAAGTTTCAGATAGTATATAGGATCGAAAAAAATTCTTTTTTTTTCTTTAAGTATATTTGTCTTGAAAAGTTAATGTTTTGCTCCTATTTAAACTTAATCTTCAGGGAAAAGTTACAAATTTTCTGCTACTACTTAGAGTTACTTTTTATTTTCAAAAGCTTAACCAAACATTTAACTCTCCAAATTGAGTATATTTTTCTTTAAAAAGCAATTCTAACAAATGCATTCACCATAGAGAAAATTTGTCAACGAAAGGAATATGTAGTCCTTACATCCCATTTAAGCGACTTAAGTTGACAAAAAAATAAAAGTGTAAAAAGAAATGTTACGTGATAAGTATTAGTGAAATTGTGAAACAGGAGTAAAGCAGTATTCTCTGTCTAATATTCTTAGCACTACTTTATACTTTTCGAGAGTAAAAGCTAGTGAATACTATATATTGACTTGTTGACCCATGTCACTGCATAGTTTTGAAGATTGACAAAAGGCTGACCAGTTGAACCAGGTCCATCAGAGCACACATCTTGAACTAACTAGCTGGCACATGAACCGTATATGCTTAGGAGATGTTTTGAATATGAAATATCAATGAACCAAGAGATTGTCTCCTAATACGAAAAGGTTGCAAACTGATCTGATTAATTGAAGATGAATTCAACAAGGAAAGTAACAAAAGAAAGGAAGTTGAGTTTGATTCGAATTTGTTCACCCAGGTAGAGTTGAACTGGAATTGGAAGACAAGCTCAACGACTGACTCTATAAATACTTGATGTATTTCTGCTGGAATTCAAGACGCACAAAGCTGAAGTGAATCAAAGTCTGAAAGAAAAATTCCCAGCGTTATTTTTGCTAGCATAATCATTGTGCGATGCAAAGGCTACAATTCAACTAGAAGAACCAGTTTCATCTGATTGATTGTTGAGTCTAGTTGATTGTAGTAGGAGTTTTTCATATTGTATCTTTCAGCTTTCATAGAAGAAATTATAATAGGTACGTATTGTTCAAGTTAGAGTTAACTTGAGGTGTGTAGAAATTAGCTAGGGGCTAATTACTACAAAGGGATTCGAGTTAATCCTTAGGATTACAAAAGAGTTTATTTTGTAAGTCCGTTTGGCTCAGAGTTTTTAGTGAAGAGTTGAGCAAATCCTACTGAGGATTAGGTCGTGGTTTTTTCACCTTTTGAGCCAAGTATTTTCCACATAAAAATCTCTGCGTTTTTACTTTACTGCTTTTTATTATTCCGCAACAGTAGTAGTTGGAACACCAAGAAGAACCAGGTTCTTCTACTGAGACAACACTCGAAAATTGGGTACCACATAAAGTAATCTATCTTCTTGTGTGGTATTGAAGTCTAAAACAACAATTGGTATCAGAGAAGGTTATCCTTGAAAGTATTACACCTTGGAGAAGATCAAGACGAGTGCACCACCTGGAAATTGGGAAGGTCAATCAACTGCAAGGCCAGCACTCTTCAATGGCCAGTACTACTCATGGTGAAAAATAGGATAAAGGATCACCTAATTGGAGAAGACTATGAACTCTGGGACATAGCCACTGATGGTCCTCTAGCTACTATGATGAAAACTGTTGAAGGTATAGATATACCAAAGACAAGAGTTGATTGCACTGCTGAGGATCTAAATAAATGGGAGAAGAATGCAAAGGCCAAAAAGTGGATAGTATGTGGACTAGGTCCAGACGAGTACAACAAAATCCAAAGTTGCACCACTACCAAAGAGATTTGGGACGCCTTGCAAGTAGCCCATGAAGGAACACCTCAGGTAAAAATGTCAAGAGGTACTCTACTATATTCTCAGTATGAAAACATCACTATGAAAGAAGGAGAGACTATTCAAGAGATGTACACAAGGTTCGCAACCTTGACTAATGAACTGAAGTCGCTTGGAAGAATCATTCTTGAAGAGGACAAGGTTGAGAAGATACTAACAAGGGTCTTGCCTATTTCTTGGGAAAGCAAAATCACTGCTATCCAGGAATCTAAAAATATGGCAACCCTCAGATTGGATGAGCTAATTGGAAACCTCACTGCCTATGAACTGAGAAGGCAGAAAAGGAAGATGGATGGTCCAAAGAAGGAGTGGGGTCTAGCCTTAAGAATCCCTGAGAGAACAGATCTAGAAGATGATGAGATGTCCATGATCACCAAAGAATTCAGAAACTTTCTCATGAGGAAGAAAGGCATCTCTAGAGGAGGAAACTACAACAAAGCAAAAGCTCCAGAAAGACCAACCAACGAGGGATGCTATAAATGTGGTAAGGCTGACCATCTCATTAAAAAATGTCCTCAGTGGGAAGTAGAGTGGAAAAATGAAAGATATGAGAGAAGGAATAGGAGGAAAGAACAAGTTCAACCCAAGACAAACATAACAAAGGCTATGGTTGCTGCTTGGGGGGAAAGTTCAGATGAAGAGTCAGAAGATGGGGAGACTGAAGATCAGACGCTCATGGCAATTGGAGAATCTGACAAGGAATCACATGAAGAACCAGAGGTAAGTATCTCTCATATTAACAACAAAGTAAAGTTCCTATCTAAGGAAAAACTCTCTGAGTTGCTACTTGATTTCATAGATGATTCTGAGGAAACAACCAAAGAGAAGGATCAACTATCTAAAGAATGTGCAATGCTAAAAGCAAAATGCATAAACCTGGAAATCAGAGTCAGTGAATCTGAAAAGAAAAACACTGACTTGTTGAACCAGGTTCATCCTCTTGAAACTGAGATTCTAGAACTAACATCTAAAAACTTAAAGCTAAAGCTAGGATCAAGTAAAAAGGTTGTTGATCATTCTCATATCATTTTAGAAGAAAACATAGGAAAATTAAAAGATAAGATGTATGCCAAGGACGAACAAATAAGAACTCTTAATGAACAACTTGGCAAAGTCAAACATGAATTTGATCGAACCTGTAAATGGAATAAATCATCTGACAAGATTATTTTGCAGGGAAAAAGAATGAATAACATCTATGTAATAGACTTGTCCACACTGTCTGAAAATGAACTCACTTGTGTAAGTGTGTTGGACAGTGATCCCCTCCTATGGCACAATTGACTTGGTCATACAAGTCTAACTCAGCTTAACAAACTAGTCTCTAAGGATTTAGTGGTAGCACTTCCTAACATTAAGTTCAAGGAAGAAAAAGTTTGTGAGGCATGTTCCAGGGGGAAGCAGGTAAGGCCCTCTTTCAAAAGTAAGAAAATAGTCAGTACCACCAGGACCTTGGAACTGGTTCATATAGATCTATGTGGTCCTATGAGAACTTTGAGTAGGGGTGGTAAGAGATATGTGATGGTGCTAGTTGATGATTTTTCAAGGTTCACTTGGACCTTATTCCTGGCATCTAAGGATGAAGCATTTGATATGTTCTCCTCATTTGTCAAAAAAACTCAAAATCAATTGGGACATCAACTGGCATCAATAAGATCTGACCANCCATGCTCCTATCTAGAAAACTACCTCACAGCTTATGGGCTGAAGCAATAAATACTGCTTGTTACATAATCAATAGATGCATGACTAGACCTCTCATAGAGAAAACTCCCTATGAATTACTTAAATGGAGAAAGCCCAACATATCCCACTTTAGGGCTTTTGGATGCAAGTGTTTTGTACATAATAATGGCAAAGATTCCCTAGGAAAATTTGACCCCAGAAGTGATGAGGGAGTATTCTTGGGATATTCATCACATAGTAAAGCTTATAAAGTGTATAATAAAAGAACTATGTGTGTAGAAGAAAGTATACATGTTGTCTTTGATGAAACTAACATTCTTGCTGAGAGACAGGAACCTGAAGATGAGGAGCTTGGACTGGTAAGAAGCAGTGATCACACTGAAGCAAGCATGAAAGGTGGAACAGGTGATGGACCAGGTTCAACTACCCTAAGCATCATGACAGGGGGAACTCAACATATGCAACCTGGCCCTGATCTATAGCAACAAGACATTATGGAATCATCTAGGAATGAATAACTGGTACTTAAGCCACACAGATATCAGAATTCTCACCCTCTTGAGAACATCATAACATATTTGGCATCTGGAATCAAGACAAGATCATCCTTGAAAAATTTGTGTGCATTTGATGCCTTTCTATCCATGATCGAACTAAAGAACATTGGGGAAGCCCTCCAAGATGCTGATTGGGTAAATGCCATGCAATAAGAGCTGAATCAGTTTGAAAGAAGTCAATAAGGCACTTGGTACCCAGGCCGTTGGATAGATTTGTAATTGGCACCAAGTGGGTCTTCAGGAACAAGCTCGATGAGGATGGAATTGTTACAAGGAATAAGTCAAGATTAGTTGTTCAAGGATATAGTCAAGAAGAAGGAATTAACTATGATGAGACCTTTGCCCCTGTGGCAAGATTTGAGGCAATCAGACTTCTTATAGCATTTGCTGCACACATGGAATTCACTCTTCATCAGATGGATGTTAAGAGGGCCTTTCTAAATGGCTATCTGAAGTAAGATGTGTTTGTCAAGCAGCCTCCAGGTTTTGAAAGCAAGGAGTCACCTGACCACGTATACAAACTCGACAAGGCTCTATATGGTCTCAAACGGGCACCAAGAGTTTGGTACGAACGATTATCAAAATTCCTGCTAGAACATGGGTAGAAATGAGACAAAATTGATAGTACCTTGTTCTTATGGGAAATAGGTAAGGATATTATGGTTGTGCAAATATATGTGGATGATATCATATTTGGGGCGACTTCTGAAAAATTGAGCAAGGAATTTGCTATGCTAATTGGAAGTGAGTTTGAGATGAGTATGATGGGTGAGCTAAAATTTTTCTTAGGCTTGCAAATTAAGTAAAACTCAAATGGAACAATGATCCACCAACAAAAGTATGTGAAAGAATTTCTCAAGAAGTTTAAAATGGAAGACTCAAAAGAAATAGACACTCCCATAGCCACAACTACAAAATTTGATGTGGATGAACCTGGTTCATCTGTTGATCAGAAGCTATATAGAGGGATGATTGGTTCACTATTGTATCTCACTGCTAGCAGACCTGATATTGTGTTTAGCGTGAGATTGTGTGCTAGGTTTCAGGCAAATCCAAAGGAGTCCATCCTCACTGCAGTAAGAGAATTTTGAGATATTTGAAAGTAACGATTGATTTATGCCTTTCGTATCCTAAAGGTAGTAATTTCGATCTTGTAGGATATGCTGATGTTGATTATTCAGGATTCCTGGTTGACAAGAAAAGTACTTCAGGTATGACTCACTTTTTGGGTTCATGCCTTGTGTCTTAGGCAACCAAGAAAAAAAATTCAGTAGCCTTGTCTACTGCTGAGGCTGAATATGTGGCTGCAACCTCATGATGTGCCATGTTGTTATGGATCAAACAACAACTCATGGACTTTGGTATTGATGTGGGATGCATTCCTATATTTTGTGATAACACTAGTGCTATTAGTATGACGAAGAACCCAGTTCATCACAAAAGGACTAAGCACATAGATGTTAGACACCATTTCCTCAGGGATAACTATGAAAAAGGAATGATCTCAATCGAATTTTGTGCTACTGATCATCAAATTTCTGATATATTCACTATAGGGAGCATTTTGAGAGAAACATGCTGGAGTTAGGGATGATTAAGATCACCTGATTGAGGAGAATTTTTTTTTAATATAAATGAATTTTTGGCTAGAAAATTTTAATTAGGTACTTAATCAGATTAATAATTGCTCAGTATCATGTCTTTATTGCCATACTCTTGTGCCATATGTTAATATGATTCCATGGATACCAATAATGTTTATCTATCTTTGTAAATTGAGGCAATTTAAAGATTTCAAACAGGATGAACCCGGTTCATCTATGTTGATTCATCTGACTGACAAGTTTCTCTATATAGTAATTCAATTACAGTCACACATGAGCATGCGTCTATCTATAATTGATTCATTCCTAAGTCTTTGTACAAATCCATAAATGAACCCATTCCAAGGAGTCACATCAACACTCAATTAGCCTAGAAATAGGGAACTCTTAACCGTCAAATCAATGACACTCCTACAACCATTAGACTTCCACATGAATAAATTTTTATCCGTTGTAAAATTAATGGCCATGCGTTATAAAAGGTAATCATTACTCATCTCTTCATAAATCTTCTTTCAAACCAAGTTTAACTCATATTACACTACCAAAAACTTGCAACTCGTCCTTTCCTCTTAACAAAGCATAAAAATGTCTTTACCTCCACCAGCTTCTTCATCTAATTCCTCACCTAATCGTGATTACGATGGAGGAAATTCTAAATTTGTCTCCAATTCTCCATCTATTTACAGCTCCGAATCACCAGAAATTCCATCATCCCCTGAAAATACACATGTTCTTGAACCCACTCCAAACCCTATTCCTGCCCCCAAGAATCATCGTGTTAAAGTTCTTGCCTGAAAATCTGTTGCTTCTGGGGCTAGGGAAAAATTCTTGGAGGATCTTATTAAAGAAGACAAAGGTACTAAGTCAGATTCATCCAATGAGTCCTTCAAATCAGCTAATGGGGAAGAAACACCTGGTTCAACCAGTTCTGAAAAAGGTAATCTTGAAATTGATTATGAATTTACTTCTGCTGATAAAAGATTCGTGTTGGTAGGTCTGTTGTTGATGTCGAAATACCTGGAAGAAAGAAGGATGGGAGAAAAGAAAGAATTCTTGAAAGAGAGGGAGAAGAAGATGTGAGGGGATATAAGGAGGATGGTGCCACGATGGTTATCTGTGGCCCCATTCCTGAAACTATGGGAGAAGAAGTCATTGATTTAGGGGGAAGCATAGTAGAGGAAGCTGCAGCAGGTCTTACAAGTCTGAAGAAAGCTACGGATGAACCTGGTTCATCGAGGGAAGAAACATTGGATGAAAGGTTGAGAAAACTGGGGGGAGTCTTATAACCCCAAGAGAAGAAGGAGTCAGAAACCCAAGAAGGCAACCCACCCAGTTCCTTCAAAGAAAAGGAAAATTTCTGAAGTTGCTGATATTTCTGCTCCAAAAGTTAGAGATACTCGTAGCACTATGAGAGAAGAAGAATAGAAATTAGAAAAGGCTCTGAAAGAGAGCAAGAAAAAGAGGGCAGCAAAAGGAAAAGCAAAAGTTGGAGAGCCTGTTGAGGCTATTGAGATTGAAGAGACTGGGTTGGACCTGGTCCAACAGGAGGAGCAATTTGCTCCATGTGTGGCTGAGAGACCAAAACCCACAAAGGCTAGGGCTTCCTCAAAGAAGTCAGTTAGGATGTTTGTCGCACCAACAAGATCTGTTAAGAAGACCAGGGCCAAGCCAAAGAGAGTGAAAGTTATTTATGATGATGATGTAGACTGGAGTGGAGAAGATGAGAAGGAAATTGGAGTGGTGACTGACAGGGTTACCATCTTTGGAAAAAGAACAATACTAAAGGGCAAGCTGGTGAAGGATTTAGAGGAGCCTGGTATGCAATATCTAGTGAAAACTCTGGAGGTGCAAGGCTGGAAGGACCTGGTCCTTCGCATGGAAGGCAGGCTGGAAAAAGCTGAGTTGGTAGAGTTTATGGGGAATGCAAGTGTCAAGGAAAGCAGGGTCACGTCTATGGTCAAAAGAATTGAGGTTTCCTTTGATGTCAAAGAACTGGGTGTTATTCTTAACATACCAGCTGAGGTCTATGAGGACTATACAATGCAGAGATGGCCTTGTCTAGATGGGATGGCCTTAGCAATCGACATCACCAGGTTCTTTAGTGATAGTGAGAAGGAGATTGAACCCAGGACGGTTTACAAGAGTGAGATGAAGCCCGAGCACAAGCTACTCTTTGTGTTCGTCATTAAGTTCCTACTGCCTAGACAAGAAAGAAGGCACATGGAAAATTATATGGATCTTACTTTGATGGAATGCTTGTACAAGGGAAAGCAAATTAATTGGCCAGCTTTTATCATCCAACTCCTTGACAGAGTGGTGAATGGAACCAAGGAACACGCAATTCCTTATGGCTTCATGCTGACAACAGTGCTTGCACATTTTGGGGTTCCAGTAAAGAAGACTGAGATGGCTATGGCCAAAGATCATTTTGGGAAGGAAACTTTGCTTACATGTGACTACAATGTCAATGTTCCTGTGGACGAACCGGGTTCATCTAGGAAGCAACCACTCAACAGCAAAGTTAGAACTTTGGTGAAAGAAAACGAGATTAAGGATATGGAGATCCTTCGCTTGAAGTCTCGTGTGATTGAGGTTGAAGAAGAGCGGGATGTTCTTAGAGCTGAATTAGCAAAGGAGAAAGAAAAGAACGAGGGTGTTGTTCAGCAGATGTTGTCTCTCCTACAATCCAAGTCCACAACCTCCACTGCACCTTCCCATCCTTAGTCTTTTCAGAGCTTCCTTAACTCATCTTAAGACCAGTTATCAGTTTAAGTTCTGTTTATTTTTTTTGTTTGTTGCTCATTGTTGGTTGTTTTTGTTTTTCTGTGTGGTCGTTGATTGTCGTTACTTATCAATGAATTTTTCTTTTAGTTATTGACTTGTCTCAATTTCCGATTTAGCTAACATTTATTGGTTTCTTGTGTTGATTAATACTGCTTTGCACCTGCAGTTGCCTCAATGGTCATGAGTAATAATTAATAAAACTAGTAAGTATATCATTTTGCAAACTTTTCGATGATGCCAAAAGGGGGAAGTTAGTTTGTGCTAAAATTTTCAAAAAATATTTTTAAAGTTTAAAGTGATATTTATAACCTAATGAACCTGGATTCTCTATGATTAATGCGCAAAACCATACAAAATTCTTTGAAGTGTAGACAGGATTAAGCACAGAGTTTGTCATCATCAAAAAGGGGGAATTTGTTGACCCATGTCACTGCATAGTTTTGAAGATTGACAAAAGGTTGACCAGTTGAACCAGGTCCATCAGAGCACACATCTTGAACTAACTAGCTGGCACATGAACCGTATATGCTTAGGAGATGTTTTGAATATGAAATATCAATGAGCCAAGATATTGTCTCCTAATACGAAAAGGTTGCACACTGATCTGATTAATTGAAGACGAATTCAGCAAGAAAAATAACAAAAGAAAGGAAGTTGAGTTTGATTCGAATTCGTTCACCCAGGTAGAGTTGAACTGGAATTGGAAGACAAGCTCAATGACTGACTCTATAAATACTTGATGTATTTCTGCTAGAATTCAAGACGCACAAAGCTGAAGTGAATAAAAGTTTGAAAGCAAAATTCCCTGAGTTATTTTTGCTAGCATAATCATTGTGCGATGCAAATGCTACAATTCAACTAGAAGAACCAGTTCCATCTTATTGATTATTGAGTCTAGTTGATTGTAGTAGGAGTTTTTCATATTGTATCTTTCAGCTTTCATAGAAGCACTTGTAATAGGTACGTATTGTTCAAATTAGAGTTAACTTGAGGTATGTAGAAATTAGCTAGGGTCTAGTTACTACAAAGGGATTAAAGTTAATCCTTAGGATTACAAAAGAGTTTATTTTGTAAGTCCGTTTGACTTAGAGTTTTTAGTGAAGAGTTGAGAAAATCCTACTAAGGAGTAGGTTGTGGTTTTTTCACCTTTTGAACCAGGTGTTTTCCACGTAAAAATCTCTGTGTTTTTACTTTACTGTTTTTATTATTCCGCAACAGTAGTAGTTGGAACACCAAGAAGAACCAGGTTCTTTTACTGAGACAGCACTCGAAAATTGGGTATCACACAAAGTAATCTATCTTCTTGTGTGGTATTGAAGTCTAAAATAACATGACTCTTTCAAATATAGAGTTTGTTTTACATCGAAAATAGATTACAACCTATAATAATATCCTGTTGATTTTAAATATATTGTTCTTAGATGAAAGATTTTAAATAGGGTAATTTTTTTTTGTAATAAATGAAAGAATGATAGCATGACACGTGGAACCGAAGACAGGTAAAGGGCGAATCAAGTAACAATCAATATCGGTAACATCAACTGCAATTAACATTGGGTAAACCCCGAAAGAAGCACGGTCAAAGGGAGCAGATCGAATATTTGTCATCGGATAACATTCAATGAAGAATATTCTCTAATATTAAATGGGAAACCATTGTAGAGAATATTTATATTCATGATCTGCCATTACATATTCATCAATGTCTCGTTTATTATCATTTAAGTGGGGATTGATCCTATGATCTTGTTTCCCAGGGTATAGCTATAAATAGCAGGCTCATCAGCCATTATAAGACACAAAAATCTTGGGAACACATATGCTGTATTTTATTTTCTCTCTCAATCAAACAACTTTATCTGCTTTTTATATTGCTTTCTTTTTTCCTTGGACACATTGTGCTCGGAACCAGGATGGTTATCTTCTTCAATTTCAACTGCTAAGTCTTACTTTTAATATTATTTCTTTATCACTCTGGGATCAAATTTGTTCGCTTGTCTATTAACCACGTAATAAATTAATCTGTACTGTTTTACGGGTAAACAGTTTGGTGCCCACCGTGGGGCTTAAATAGTTGTGCAATTGCGTTGATCCTTGCATTTATTACTAACGTGTTGATTTTTTCCTTAGTAAGAAATAAAAAATGACACGTAAGGATGTCAACATCATGCACAATGTTGAGAGACACAAAATCCTCAACATGAATATTCAATCAGCAACACCCATAACAAAGGCGACGAAGCAACTATCGGCATGTGCGAGAGACAACTCACAGTGATGTGGAGGAGGAACATGTCGTGGAAACAATGACAATCTTGTGGAAACAGCAGAAAGCCATCATGAGCCACCTCTCAAGGCAGGATAGGGTAATACCGGAGTTGGAAACAAGCTTTGTCAGGTGCTTCCAACAATGCAGACGGAAGGGGCCCGATCCTCCCGGCATTCCTGCGAATCAATGCTCAAAGAGTTGATAACAACACCCAAGGGGTTAGGTCGATTCGATGGTGCCGTAGGGACCTATATCGGATCTGGTAATGACAACAAGAATGTTCCCATCAAAATTGAGCTTATGAGGTTCATGAGAGAAATGAATAAATGAATGGATAAGAATGCGTAGGAGTTTCACGCCCGAATGGATCAGATTATGGACGCACCAATAGTTTTTGAAAGGCCTAGATTTGAAATAATACACTCAATTTCCTTTTAAACTCAGCACATCACCAGAGTTGATTCCGAAGAGGTTAAAAAAGCTGAACATACAAAAATATGATAGGTAGAGTTAAGAGTTATGTCTCTTAACTCTACGTTACCCACTCAACACCTCTCGATCAAAGAGTGATTTTGCCCAATTTGGCTTTCTCAAGTCCAAATGGGTATCAAATAAAATAGTTGATATGAGCTCAAGTCGAGTTCTTAATATCTCTAGTTTGAAACCATTAATTAGGCTAATCAAACTCTCAATTAGCCCAACTCCTTATTAGCCAAATTATGCTAGACTAGGTCCCTCTTTCTCAAGTAAAGACTAAGTTAAAAAGGCATGAATAAATATTTGCAACAGTTAATTCTAAAATTGAAGCATGAACTAAGCTAAATGATCAACACCCAATCATAAACAAGTATTAAATTAAGTACCCATAAGATTTACACACTAGGGTTGGGTCACAACCCTAGTAAAAATCTAGTTATTCATAGTGGGGATTGAATAATATAAAGAAGAAATGCTAATTAAACCCATAATTAATGATTAAAATGATAAAATATAATTTTTAAAAACTAAAATAATCACAAACTTCCTAAAATGACAAAATGTAACGGCTACAACAACTCAAACTTCAAAATTTGACCTAAAAAATGAAACTCATCTATTTATACTGGCCAAAAATCCACTGACAAAAATGCCCCTCAGGAGGTTCTACGGTAGCACAATTCCATGTGCGGTCCGTAGATTTCTTTAGTTGGCTGGAGCTTGGATTCTGCAGTCGCACATTTCTAGGTTACAGCTACAAAGCATCTTCTGCGGCCACACAATTCTTGTGCGGTTCGCACTTTAGCAAGGCTTCAGGACTTGGTCTTTTGCACACTCTCTGAACTTTGAATCATTTGTCAGTGTAGACCTCGTTATGCGGCCGCATAATTCATGTGCACATTGGCCAAAGTCCTGCTGGGTTATTTCACTTGGTATGCAGCCACAGATGGAATTCTACAGTCCTCGCTTTCTTTTGTGGCCGCACAAATCCTTCCGCGGACCGCACTTCTTTGATTCTTCGCTCCTTTATTGTCTTGTGATTCAGAACACTCCTTTTTGAGTCGGATTTCATCATGGGATACTGAACTTCCAACATTCCTAAAATTTGCACACTTTCATTAGTTGCGGGAACATAAATCAATACCTTCAGACTAAAACAAAAGCAAAAATATGCTAATAAGTAGTAAAAATCCCCACTTATCAACTCCCTGAAACTTAGTCTTTGCTTGTCCTCAAGCAAATAAATTAGTTACCACCTCCTAGAATTAAGGGTCATTTCAACGAATCAAATGTGAGCCATTCACACATCAGTTGGGACCAACATTTACCCACACTACTCATTCATTTTCAACAAGGTGACAAGTCAAATATTTACAATGTGAAATTTGAGCTTCAAGAATTGACTTTACTCATCAAGTAATCTTGTTTTATCATGTAGGTCATGGTGGACTCCAAACTCTTCCTCCACTACTTTCTATTTACCAAGCTCACTTAAGAAATTATCACTCAATCTTAGGATTTATCAAAGGTTCACTCCTCTCTCACAAGAGAATTTCATAAGTACGGCTTCAAGTACCATAGGCTTTCCCTTCATGTAGATCGTCACTAGTGTAAGCTCACTCGGTTTGAAATCAAGTAGAACTTCTTTCAGGTTGTAATGAATGGTTTTGGATTAGGGTAGGATATCATATGGGTAATTGGTTACAACTTTCCTGAATCACTCCACACTTTCATTTCTCGGCTCACAATTGCCAATCCTTGGAGGCATTTTCTTTTCATTGGGGATTAGTGAGACTTACATCACTCTTTCTTGTCCATTTCATTCATTTTCTCCCTTTTTTGACTGCTCATGCTAGGGATCATTACCTCTTTTTGAGACCATAAATCATTCCACGTATTCACGTTTTGTATTTTTCTTTTGTTCTTTTCTTTTCGTGCCTTCTCTTTCCATACATATCCTTTCTTTTCTCTTTTTGTGCCTTGATACTTTTTTCAATTTCCTCATCTCTCCAAAACTTATGTTTTAAACAACTTGTTTCACAAGAGTGTTAAGGAAAGTCCGGGTGCCAAAAGAAGATCACAACAAGACGGTAAAGGCTTATAACATGGTTATCAAATGAGAAAGGCTAGAGGCTCAAAGGGGTTGGATAGGGATAACGACACTGGTTGGAAATAGAAAGCTCAAACGGTCCAAGGAAATCCTACAATCACTTCTCAAACCAAGTAAAACTTAGGATCCTGCCTTGAAACATATTCGGGACAAGTTCTAGACCCTTCGCATGGATACTTGGACTAGCAATAATTCATCTCACCCCTAACGCACCATATTGTAAAAGAGGATAGATTCGTGGACCTACAACGATCACATTCAAGTTTAAAGATCACAATGGTCCAATTAAACCACTCGGTGATTGCCAAAGTCAACTCAAGAGTCACAAAGTCACTAAGTAGAGATATTTCTTTCAAGAGCCTTATTTCCAACCATAAGCACGTAGTTAAGTGTGTTTGTACTAATTGAATCATGATTAACTCTTCGAGAAATACTTGATTAGGTCTTTTTATTCATTACTACTACTATTATTACCTAAACACGAAAATGAACACATTCTCTTAAGAAGGTTGTCACGCTATCCATTGTTGGGACGAGTCACCCGGTTCACACAATAACTACCTTTGAAAAGAACCGTGGAATTAAGAAAACCAAAGGCTTATTATCTACTTAAGAAAAAAATAAGCTACTTAACCAAACAAGAGCTAATATAGAAAACATAAAGAAGCTAATAAGCAAAACTACGAAAGAGTATCATCAAATTATTATAGACCAAGTTTATCAAAGTGTATAAATGTGTCAAATAAACTCCACCCCCCCCCCCCAAAATAAAAGTAAGCATTGCCCCAAATGCTTAGAAACATAAGAGTAAAATGAGCCCTACTGTTCTATTTATATTGTTCAAAATGACAAGGAACCATAGACAATTTTGACCGCATATTTTCATGTGCGGTCCGAACTCTTTAACCTGGGAGATCATTTTTGGAAACCAATCTAAGGTCCACACATTTTTGGGTGCGGCCGCATATTTCACGTACGATCGCAGATCGATCTCCGCACTGAAAAGCTTAAGCTTTAGAGAGTTGGTGTTTTTGACATTTCAATTCTGTGGTTCGCAAGATAAATATGCGGCTGCAATGCTCATCTTCTATGGCACCTAAGCATGTGCGGTCCGTACAAATAAAGTGCGGTCCGCACTCTTTTGAACACTGAGGCATATTTTCGTCCACAATTCTTGTAAGTCACACTCACCCATGTAGCACACTTCAAAATAAGTTAGAAAAAAAATAACGCCTAACTACAAAAGAAAAAAGAAAAGAAACATGGGTTGCCTCCCAAGAAGCGCCTGATTTAACGCCGCGACACGACGCAGAATACCCTCAAGTGAAATGAATGATTGCCACAACGTGGCTATCTCCAACCTTTCCCAAGTAGTGTTTCACCCGGTGACCATTGACTCAGAATACTTCATTGTTTTTGTTCCTCAAGTATAATGCACCAAAAGGTGTCACACCCACACTTCAAAAGGACCACTCAATTTGGATTTTAGCCTCCTCGGTAACACCCTCAACCATGAGTTAAACAACAATACAAGATCCCCTACCTTTAACTCTTTGTTCCAAATGTACTTGTCATGAATATATTTCATATTTTCTTTGTACAAGGACGAACTCACATAAGCTTGGTACCGCAACTCATCCAATTCATTCAAATATGGAACCCTTAAGTTAGCGGGTACATCCCAATCAAGATTCAACTTCTTTAGAGCCCACATGCCCTTGTGCTCTTCCCAAGGAAGATGACAAGCTTTCCCGAACATCAACTAGTATGGAGACATTCCATTAGGCATTTTGTAAGCTGTCCGATAAGCCCATAATGCATCATCAAACTTCTTGGACCAATCCGTCTGATTAGCATTCACCGTTTTGGACAAGATACTCTTTATCTCCCGGTTGGAGACTTCCACTTGCCCGCTAGCTTGTGGGTGATAGGGAGTTGTGACTTTGTGAGTAACATCATACTTGTGACCCCCCATCTCTTATAATTTCAGATGGAGTAACAAACCTTGTGAAGATATTATTCTTCAAGAAAGCCACCACACTTCTCGCCTCATTGTTGGGTAAAGCAACGGTCTTAACCCATTTGGACACATAATCCACCACGACCAAGATGTAGGTATTTCCACAAGAACTCACAAAAGGGCCCATGAAGTCAATACCCCAGATATCGAAAATATCAATCTTCAAAATGGTTGTTAGAGGCATTTCATTCTTCTTTGAGATTCCACCAGCCCGTTGACATTCATCACATTTTTTCACTAACTTAATAGCATCTTTGTAAAGAGTAGGCCAATGGAAACCATATCTAAGCACTTTGGTCGTCGTTCTTGCTCCACCATGATGACCATCATATGGCGAAGAATGACAAGCCGCAAGAATTTCACCTTGATCTTTTTTGGGAACACATCTTCTAATCACCCCATCCGTACAAATCCAAAAAAAGTATGGTTCATCCCAATAATAATCTTGACAATCCCGTTTGAGCTTCTTCCTTTGGCTTGAAGAGAACTCATTCGTAATGATTACACACACAAGAAAATTTGCTAGATCCGCCAACCATGGCACCTCTTTCATTGAAATTGCCACAAGTTTCTCATCGGGAAGGAGTCATTGATTTCAAGGCCATCATCAGCCTTCCCTCCTCCTCCAAATGAGACAAGTGGTCCACCACTTGATTTTCACTACTTTTCCAATCTTGGATGTCAATATCAAATTTTTTTAACAAAGCACACATCTCATCAACCGAGTTGTGGAGTCCTTTTTGCTCATAAGGTAACGCAGTGACACATGATCCATGTGGAAAATGACTTTTGCACCCATCAAGTACGGGCAGAACTTTTCAATTGCAAACACAATAGCAAGGAGCTCTTTCTCCGTAATGGTATAGTTGACTTGGGCACTATGCGTGGTCTTACTAGCATAGTAGACTGGATGAAATTTTTTGTTGATGTGTTGCCCCAAAACATCCCCAATCACTGTGTCACATTCATCACACATGACTTCAAAAAGCACACTCCAATTTGGAGCGGCGATGATGGGAGTAGTTGTCAACTTGAGCTTCAAAAATTCAAAAGCCCTCATACAATCACCATTGAATTTAAATTTAGCATCGTTCTCAAGAAGCTTCCACAACGGGTTTACCACCTTAGATAAGTCTTTGATGAAGCGCCGGTAAAAACCAATATGGCTTAAGAAACTCCGCACACCCTTCACCGAAGTTGGGGGTGGAAGCTTAGAAACCACCTCAATCTTTTCCATGTCAACTTCAATTCCATTCCTTGTGATTTTTTGGCCAAGGACAATGCCTTCCTCGACCATGAAATCGCATTTCTCCCAATTGAGTACCAAATTTGTTTCTTCACATCTAGCGAACACTTTGTCCAAATTCACAATACAATCATCAAAAGAATCTCCAACCACCGAGAAGTCATTCATGAAAACTTCAAGGTAGTCCTCCACCATGTCCATGAAAATAGCCATCATACACCTTTGAAAAGTCGCCAGTGCATTACACTAACCAAATTGCATCCTCTTGAAGGAAAAAGTACCATAGGGACATGTAAAGGTTTTTTCTCTTGATCTTCCGGAGCAATGAGAATTTCGTGGTAGCCTGAGTAACCATCATGAAAGAAATAGAATGCACGGCCGGCCAATCTATCGAGCATTTGATCTATGAAAGGAAGTGGAAAGTTATCCTTCCTTGTGATTTTGTTGAGCTTGCGATAGTCCATACACACCCTCCAACCGGTCACCTTTCTTTTAGGAATCAACTTATTTTTGTCATTGGTGAACACCTTCATGCCCCCTTCTTTGGGACACATTGAACCGGAGAATTCCACGAACTACCAGAGATGGAGTAGACAACCCCGACATACAACCACTTGATAATCTTGTTCTTGAGAACTTATTGTATAGCCTCATTGAGTCTCCTTTGATGTTCAATAGATGGTTTGGCGCCATCCTCCAACTTGATCTTATGCATGCAAAATCGGGTCTTATCCCCCAAATATCTACCAAGGTCCACCCAATAACCTTCTTCCTCTTTTGTAGCACCGCCAATGTGGAATCTACTTGCAAGTTAGTCAAACAAGAGAAAAGAATAAGTGGTAAAGTAGAACAAGGACAAAAAAATTCATACTGAAGATGTGGAGGTAATGGCTTCAACTCCAAGTTAGTAGGCTCTTCAATAGAAGGCTTTATCAGAGGAGTTGTCCTATTTTCAAGATCCAAGGACATTTATCGAGGTGCATAGTTGTATTATCCCACTCCTTGCAAAGAATTCACACATCCCATGAAGACATACATCTTGTCATCATCAAAGTTGAGCAAGACACAGCCTACAACATATCAACAACATTGATTGTAGCACTTGTTTCATCAACAATAACATCGGCCACCAAGTCAACAAAAGAACACACCTCATTGCTATTTTGTTTCCGCATGGACTTAAACACAATGGATACCACTTTTTCATCACCAACCCGAAAAGTGAGTTCTCCAGCTTTCACATCAACAAGAGCCTTCCCCGTAGTAAGGAAAGGTCTTCCAAGAATAATCGTCACCTCACAGTCCACTTCAAAATCAAGATTAACAAATCCACCGGAAGAATGAACTTATCAACACGAACCAATACGTCTTCAATCACTCCCAACGGTCTCTTCACTGTACGATCGACCATTTTTAATCTCATAGATGTAGGTCTTGGTTGACCAATTCTCAAGGTCTTGAAAACCAAACATGGTATAAAAAATTGATACTTGCCTCAAGATCACAAAGAGCTTTGGCAAACTCGACACTTCCAATCGTACAAGGAATCATGAAAGCACCGAAATCCTCCAACTTAGGAGCCATTGAATGCACAATTGCACTCACTTGATGAGTGACTTTGATGGTATCAAAATTCATGGACCACTTCTTTGTCAAAAAATCGTTCATAACCTTTGCATAACCGGGAATATGTTACAAAGCTTCCACTAATGAAACATTGATTGAGAGACACTTCATCATTTGAATGAAATTCTTGAAATCGTTATCACCATTTTTCTTGGAAAGTATTTGAGGGTATGTAGGTGGAGGCTTGGGCAATGGATCCTTAGACTTTTGCACTACCGGCTCAGGCATGTCAATAATATGTTCCCTAGACGGGTTCACCTCCTCTTGAGTCTCTTCCACACTATCATCAATATTAATCCGAACTTCATCATTAGGTAGCACCACATTGTTTGGGATATCTTCTTCTTGCATCACTTGATCACCATCAACAAGTTGCCTTCCACTTGAGGTAGGTGCATTCCCGCCTCTTCCACTTCTTATGATAACCGCCATGGAATTCCCCGTGTTGTTACCACCCTTTGAGTTTACCACCGTGTCACTTGGTAGTACCCCTTTAGGACGAGAATTTAAGGCTTGAGAGATTTGCCTCATTTTAACTTCTAAGTTGCGGATTGATGTGTTGTGTGAGGCAAGTTGGGCATCCGAATCAGAATTCTTTTCCATCATTTGCTTGAATATATTTTCAATATGCCCCATCTCATTTGTTTGAAGAACTCGAACCATGAGAAGGATAAGGAGGTGGTTTTCATGGTTGTTGGTATATTGGGGACCTTTGAAAACCTGACCCCCGGTTGCCTTGATTGTTGTTCCATCCGCCTTGATTGTTACCTCCCCAATTTCCTTGGTTCTTTCCACTCCAATTTCCTTGATTTTTGTTGCTATTCCAATTCCCTTGATTATTTCCTCCACTCCAGTTTCCTTTATCGTTGGAATTCCAATTGCCTTGATTTTTCTGAGGTCGCGATTGTTGTTGGCTTGGGCCTTGGAAATTTTTTCTTTGCCCTTGAAAATTATTCACATGTTACACTTCTTCATCTTGCTCAAAACTACCATATTCTTGCACATATTTCTCCACTCGATTTTGCAATTTGAGACCCTTGGTCCTGCTTGTGTTTACCATCATGTTCACTCCTTCCATAGAATTGAATTGCTTCGAGTTTGCACTTGATTTTATTGGAACTTTTCTAGTTGAATCATGGTGGTTGTCAATTTGGAAATAGCTTTCCCATGGTCTTGCAATTATTTGTGAAGGTGGATCATATTCGGGTCACCTTGAGGAACATTGGCCCGAGATTTCCAATCTGATGACGTTTCCTCCATCTCATCCAAAATCTCACACGCCTCCGTATAAGGAGTAGTCGTAAAGTTCCAACCGGCTAATTGATTCACTACACATTGGTTGGTTGTGTTAATCGAACAGTAGAAGGTTTGTTGAATCATGTTTTCCGTCATATCGTTGTTGGGACATCCTTGACCATAGTTCTATAGAGTTCCCATATCTCGTGTAGTGGTTCATTCGACTCTTTCTTGAAAGCCAAGATCTCATCTCAAAGTGTAGCCATGTGTCCGGGAGAGAAGAACTTAGAAATAAACTTTTCCTCCAAGTCATGCCAAGTGTGAATTGAATGGTTTGGCAATCGTTCCAACCAATCTAAAGCTTTACCCCGAAGAGATAAGGGAAAAATACTTAGCCTCAATACATCCCGGAGACATTTGTTTGCTTGCTTCCACCAAAAGAATCCACAAAATGTTTATAAGCAATTTGTGTTGGAGAACCGGTGAAGAATCCCCGTTGCTCAAGCAAACTGAGCATCACATAGGTGATTTGGAATTTTCCCTCCCTAATAGGGGGGAGGGACTATTGCACTAGAATAACTTTTGTTGGGCAATATACGGTGTGGAGTCGCTCGTGGTGGAGGTGGGGGTGGAACGGGCACATTTTCATGAGGTACCCCGCCTCTCCGATTGGCTTGTGGCTCATGAGGTACCTCCTCTAATTGCTCATCCTCCGCACCCTAATCCCCCAAAGGCAAATTTCCGAGCTCATTATTCTCCATGGATGAACCTAAGATTTCTCACACAAGTTAGTAACACAGTAGGAAAAGAAGATATTCCAAAAACTAATCCAAATATATATCTAACACCGTTTTAACTCCCTGACAACGGAACCAAGAATTGATCTACGTCCAATCCGTACTCAATTAATGAGTGGAAACAGTCGTTGGAAGAATAGTACCCCACAAGAGTCGGAGTCGATTTCCATAGGGAGTTACAATGGGTGTTAGGAGTATACACTTTATGAGAGTGAATGGATTAACTAAATTTTCACTTCCACAAAAGGTTTTGATTTCTAATTCTACTTTTACTCTAACAATTATAAGCTAAGAAAAGAAACTAGAAGCGAATGATTGTTTTCGGTATTTTTTCCAAATAGTTAAAAAGCCTAGGGATGTGACCATAACCCAAATGTTTGCCTAATGGGTTAAATACGTCAATATTTGTTGATTGGAAAGTATTATAACCCTCAAATCTATGTTACCCACTCAATACCTCTCGGTCAAACCGTGATTTTGCCCAATTTGTCTTTCTTAAGTCCAAATGGATATCAAATAAAATAGTTGATATGAGCTCAAGCTAGGTGCTTGTTATGTCTAGTTTGAACACGTTAATTAGGCTAATCAAACTCTCAATTAGCCTAATTCCTTGTTAGCAAATTTATGCTAGACTAAGTCTCTCTTTCTCAAGTAGAGACTAAGTCAAAAAGACATGAACCAATGTTTGCAACCGTCAATTATAAAATTGAAGCATGAACTAAGCTAAACGATCAACACTCAATCATAAACAAGCATTAAATTAAGTACCCATAAGGTTTACATACTAGGGGTGGGTCACAACCTTTGTAAAAATCTAGCTACTCATAGTGGGAATTGAAGAAAATAAAGAAGAAATACTAATTAAACCCAAAATCAAAGATTAAAATGATAAAATATAATGTTTGAACACTAAAATAATCACAAACTTCCTAAAATGGCAAAATGTAACGGCTACAGCAGCTCAAGCTTCGAAACTTTACCTAAAAAGTGAAAATCGTCTATTTATAATGGCCTAAAATTCACTGACAAAAATGCCCCTCGGGAGGTTCTGCAGCCGCACAATTCCATGTGCGGTCCATAGATTTCTTCAGTTCGCAGGAGCTTGGATTCTGCAGCCGAACATTTCTAGGTTGCGGCTGCAAAGCATCTTCTACGGGTGCACAATTCTTGTGCGGTCCACACTTCAGCAAGGCTTCAGGACTTGGTCTTTTGCACACTCTCTGAACTTTGAATCATTTGTCAGTGCACTCCATGTTCAGCGGTTGCACAATTCAGGTGCGTTCCGCACATTGGCCAAAGACGTGTTGTGTTCTTTCACTTGGTCTGCAACCACTGATGGAATTCTACGGTCCGCACTTTCTTTTGCGGCCACAGAAATCCTTCTGCGGACCGCACTTCTTTTATTTTGCGCCCCTTTATTGCCTTGAGATTCACAACACTCCCTTTTGAGTCGGATTTCATCGTGGGAGAACTGAAATTCCAATAATCCTACAATTTGCACGCTTACATTAGTTGCGGGTACATAAATCAATACGTTTGGACTAAAACAAAAGAAAAAAGGTGCTAATAAGTAGTCAAAATCCCCACTTATCACCCGACATCAACCAAGGGACAGGATCAAGACAAGAAACACGATAAGTTCAAAAGCGCTTTCGATGAGGATCGGTGTCATGACCTATTTCTCCCTCCGTAAGACGTCGTGACGACACCTAGTCGCTAAGACTAGGTAAGCCTAAGAATTTCGAAATAACATAAATAAAGCAATAATTATCAACTAAACTTCAATAAACATTATATACTGGAAAAAAAGGCCGCTCGGCATATACAAGAACACCAACATTCGAATATAAACAGTATTCCCTAAAACCCGATAGTCACAAGTCACAAGCTCTATAAAATTTGTCTAACTTTTTTCGATAAATAATGTCTAAAGAAAATAAAGGAGGAAACATAAGGGATAGAGGGGGACTTTGAGGATATGCAGGCACAGGCAGATATACCTTGATGTCTCCGGTAAGCTGCATCGACTGCACTAACGATGAGACGTGTAAGATGTACCTGGATCTGCACATGGAAAAACATGTGCAGGGAAGGGCGTGAGTACACAACAATGGTACCCAGTAAGTGCCAAGCCTAACCTCGGCCGAGTAGTGACGAGGTCAGGTCACAGCCCTACTGGAATATATATAAGATAAGGCAAAGCAAAATGAAATATCGCAGTAATAAGACTGAAATGTAACACGGAGGAACTCATATAAAAACAACAGCTCAGTACGCAACAATACAACAGGGGATCTCCCGAGATACCGTCTCGTAGTCCCAAACGTAATGTGCAGGGGGGTCTCCCGAGAATACCGTTCCGTAGTCCCAAAGTAAATATGCAGTACATAGGGACCTCCCGGAATACCGTTCCATAGTCCCAAAGTAAATATGCAGTACAGGGGGATCTCCTGGAATACATTTCCTTAGTCCCAAAGTAAATATGCAGTACAAGGAATCTCCCGAAATACCGTTCTGTAGTCCCAAAGTAAATATGCAGTATAGGGGGATCTCCCAAAATACCGTTCGGTAGCCCCAAAGTAAATATGCAGCCAAACATAGAATTCAATAGTTACGGCACGAAAACATATAATTTAACCTAAGTACAAGTTAAGGAAAAACAGGTAAAATCACTAAACATGTTGCACGTAGTCCAGGTACACAGTTAAGGCAAGTAGGCTTGCTTTCTTAGTCTAACAAGATACTACACATGCTAATAAGTTCAAATAAGAGGAAAGACAAGTTATTATCTGATGGAAAATCGGGTTTTACAACAAATAGCCCGTGTACTCACTTGTCGCCTCACATACACGACGCTCGTATATCAACAACAGTACCAATCCTAAAGGGAGTTCCCCCACACAAGGTTAGGCAAGCCACTTACCTCGAACCAAGCTCAAATCAACCCGAAATAATTCTCTTTTCACGAATATCCAACTCCGAATGGCCCAAATCTAGCCAAAACCAATTACATTACATAAATATAACTACAAGAAACTAATCTAGCTAATGGAATCAAAGTTAAAGCAAGAAATTGGAAAAAAACTCTCAAAAAGCCTCCCTGGGCCCATATCTCAAAATCGGGTAAAAGTCATAATTATGAACACACATTCACTCACGAGTTTAACCATACCAAATTTACTCAAATCTGATACCAAAATCTTGATCAAAACCCCAAAATTTGGCCTAAGAACTTTTCTCAAATTTCCCCAAATTTTCACCCCAAATCTGAAATTAAATGATAAAATCAAGCATAGATTAGTGGGATATAACCATAAAGGAGTTAAGAATCATTACCCAATAAATTCTGCTGAAATTCCCTCAAAATTTTGCCTTCTACCGAGCTCCCAATTCAATTTTGTGATATGAACTCTTCGTTTTTGGACTTCAAATTCTGACAGGTGTTCCTTCTTCGCGAACGCGGTCAAAGTCTCGCGTTCGCGAAGCACAAGCTACTTCCATCTCAAGAACACTCATCATGAACAAGATGCACTGGTCGCGAACGCGAAGATCACTTTGCCTGACCCTACGCGAACGCGGTACACCCATCGCGAACGCATAGGCTATTATGCCTCGAACTCATCTGACTGTTGACTCTACGTGAACGCAAGGTCCTTATCGCGAACGGGTAGCCTTAAATGTTCCATATCACCGCGAACGTGGTAACAGCATCGCAAATGCAAAGAACAAAACCAATTGGCATCCCAAATGCTCTTCACGAACACGATGAAGAACTGTCTGCAACAAACACCAGACAATCTACTCCTTTCCTAAGTCCAAAAATGGTCCGTTAAGCACCCGAAACTCACCCGAGGTCCCCGGGACCTCAACCAAACATACCAACCAATCCTAAAACACTATACAACCTAAAAAAAAATGCAGAAGTGAGCGTACCCTATGGCTCTCCCCTCTCCCCCTTTTTTAGCCATAAAAACACGAATTATACCCAGATTCAAGTCTAATGAACTTTGAAATTTCTAAATTCTACAAACGATGTCAAAACATATCAAACCACGTCCGAATGACCCCAAATTATACACAAAAGTCAAAAATGACACTATGAACCTACTCCAACTTCTGGAATTCCATTTTGAACCCGATATCAAAATTTTCACTACCGGCCAAAATCGCCAAAATTCCAACTTTCGCCAATTCAAGCCTAATTCTACTACAGACCTTCAAATCACATTCCGGACACGCTTCTAAGTCCAAAATCACCTAATGGAGAAAAAGAAACCATAAAAATTCAAATCCGAATTTGTTACCCACAAGTCGACATCCAGTCAACTTTTCCAACTTAAGCTTCCAATTAAGAGACTAAGTGTCTCAATTCACTCGAAAACCAAAACAATCTCTCCCGGCAAGTCACAATAGTAGAAAATAGATACGGTAAAGTAGTTAATAGGGGATCGGTTATCTAACTCTCAAAATGACCTGCTGGGTCGTTACATCCTCAACTTCTTAAAACAATCTTTCTTCCTCGAACGACTATAGAGACATACCTGAAGCTGTGAAAGATGAGGATAACGGTTGCGCATATCCTGCTTAGTCTCCCAAGTCGCCTCCTCGACCGACTGACCCCTCCGTTGAACCTTTACTGAAGCAATGTTCTTTTACCTTAGCTTTTTGAACTGCCTGTCCAAGATAGCCAATGGCTCCGCAACATAAAATAGATCCTTGTCTAACTGGAATGAGCTGAAATCCAATACATGAGCTGGATCAACGTGATACTTCCGAAGCATAGAAACGTGGAATACCGGATGAACTCCTACTAGGCTGGGAGGTAGGGAAATCTCATAGGCAACCTCCCCAACACGCTGCAATATCTCAAAAGGACCAATGTACCTCGGGCTGAGCTTGTGCTTCTTTCTAAACCTCATAACACCCTTCATAGGCGAAATCTGAAGCAAGACCCGCTCTCCAACCATGAATGCTAAATCGCGAACCTTCCAGTTCGCATAACTCTTTTGTCTGTACTGGGATGTGCGAAGTCTATCCTGAATCACCTTCACCTTATCCAGGCATCCTGGACCAATTCTGTACCCAACAAAGGGGCCCCGCTCGGCTCGAACCAACCCACTAGGGACCGACACCGCCTACCATACAGAGCCTCATACGGTGCCATCTGAATGTTGGACTGATAATTTTTGTTGTAGGAAAACTCCACAAGTGGCAAGGGCTGGTCCCATAACCCTCAAAACTCCATCACACACACACACAAAGCATATCCTCTAGAATCTGAATCATGCGCTAGGACTGCCCATCTGTTTGAGGGTGAAATGTTGTGCTCAACTCCACTCTAGTTCCCAACTCTTGCTGAACGGCTCTCTAGAACCGTGATGTAAACTATGTGCCTCTGTCTGAAATGATAGAGACTGGGACCCCATGAAGGCGAACAATCTCTCAGATGTAAATCTCGGCCAATCTCTCTGACGAGTAAGTAGTCATCACTGGAATGAAATGAGCTGACTTGGTCAACCAATCCACAATTACCCAAATAGCATCGAACTTCCTCGAAGTCTATGGGAGCCTAACTACGAAATCCATGGTGATCCGCTCTCACTTCCACTCTGGGATCTCTAAACTTTGAAGCAATCCACCCGGTCTCTGATGCTCATACTTAACCTGCTGACAGTTTGGCACACATATTCGTCCTTGAATTCTCAATACACCATCATCACCAAGAGTCACATCTCAAGCATCACCTCACCAAACCTTGTCTTGAAGGACAAGCAGATGGGGGTCATCATACCGACGCTTCCTGATACCGTCATAAAGAGTAGACTGAGATACCACGCAAGCTAACACTAGGCTCGGCTTCGAAATATCTAATCTCAAAAGCTGGATGGATAAGGTATGAACATCCAATGCTAAGGGACTCTCTGCCTGATGACTCAAAGCATCGACCACCACATTGGCCTTTCCGTGGTGGTACAAAATGGTGACGTCATAATCCTTAAGGATCTCCAACCACCTCTGCTGATGCAAGTTAAGATCCTTTTTCTTGAACAGGTGTTACAAACTCAGGTGATCCGTGTAGATCTCATAAGGAACACCGTACAAATAATGGCACAAATCTTCAAGGCATGAACAATAGTTGCTAACTCGAGATCGTGGGCAGGGTAGTTCTTCTCATGCACCTTCAATTGTCTGGACGCATAGGCAATCACCCTACCGTCCTACATCAACATCGCCCCAAGACCAATCTGTGAGGCATCACAATAGATGATGTAAGACCCAGATCCTGTAGGCAATACCAATACTGGGGCTGTAGTCAAAGTTGTCTTGAGCTTCTGAAAGCTCTCCTCACACTCCTCTGTCCACCTGAACGGAGCACCCTTCTGGGTCATCCTAGTCATAGGTGCTGCAATAGATGAAAATCCCTTTAAAAAGTGACAGTAATACCCCGCCAAACCTAGGAAACTGCGGATCTCTGTAGCTGATGGCGGTCTAGGCCAACTATGCACTGCCTCCACCTTCTTCGGATCTACCTTGATCCCATCACTCGATACCACGTGGCCCAAGAATGCCACGTGGCCCTCAAAGTCTGAATCACAGTCCTCAAGTGAATTCTATTGTTTGGCTGCATACAACCTTTTTGTGTTGTAAAGTAATATGCAGTACAAGGGGATCTCCCGGAATACCGTTCTGTAGTCCCAAAGTAAATATGCAACCAAACAATATAATTCAATAGTTACGACACGAAAACTTACAATTTAACCTAAGTACAAGTTAAGGAAAAATAGGTAAAATCACTAAACATGTTGCACGTAGTCCAGGTAAACAGCTAAGGTAAGTAGGCATGTTTTCTTAGTCTAACAAGATGCTACACATGCTAATAAGTTCAAATAAGAGGAAAAACATGTTATTATCTAATGGGAAATTGGGTTTTACAACAAATAGCTCGTGTTCGTACTCATCACCTCACGGACTCGGTGCTCACGTATCAACAACAATACCAATCCTAAGGAGAGTTCCCCCACACAAGGTTAGGCAAGCCACTTACCTCGACTCAAGCTCAAATCAACTCGAAATAATGCTCTTTCCACGAATATCTTACTCCGAATGGCCCAAATCTAGCCAAACCCAATTACATAACATAAATATATCTATAAGAAACTAATCTAGTGAACAGAATCAAAGTTAAAGAAAGAAATTGGAAACATCGCTCAAAAAGCTTCCTCTGGCCCACGTCTCGGAATCGGGTAAAAGTCACAAATTGTGAACTCCCATTCACTCACGAGTCTAACTATACCAAATTTACTCAAATCTGATACCAAAATCTCGATCAAAACCCCAAATTTTGGCCTAAGAACTTTTCTCAAATTTCCCCAATTTTTCACCCCAAATGCGAAATTAAATGATAAAATCAAGCATAGATTAGTGGGATATAACCATAAAGGAGTTAAGAATCATTACCCAATAACTTCCTCTGAAATTCCCTCAAAATTTTGCATTCTACCGAGCTCCCAATTCAATTTTGGGATATGAACTCAAAACCCTTGTTTTTGGACTTTAAATTCTGCCCAGGTGTTCCTTCTTCGGGAATGCGGTCAAAGCCTCGCGTTCCCGAAGCACAATCTGCTTCCGTCTTAAGAACACTCATCACGAACGCGATGCATGTGGTCGCAAACGCGAAGCTCACATTGCCTGACCCTACGGGAACGCGTAGGCTATTATGCCTGGAACTCATCTGATTGTTGACTCTACGTGAACGCGATGTCCTTATCGCGAACGCATAGCCTTAAATGTTCTATATCACCGCGAACGTGGTAACACCATTGTGAACATGAATAATAAACCCAGCTGGCCTCCCAGATGCTCTTCGCGAACTCGAGACCTCTCCCGGGAACGCAATTAAGAAATGTCTGCAACAAACACCAGAAAATCTGCTCCTTTCCTAAGTCCAAAAATGGTCCTTTAAGCACCTGAAACTCAACCGAGTTCCCCGGGACCTCAACAAAACATACCATCCTAAAACACTATACAAACTTAGTTGAGACTTCAAACCACATCAAACAACATAAAAAATGAATTACACCCGGATTCAAGCCTAATGAACTTTGAAATTTCTAAATTCTACAAATGACGTCGAAACATATCAAACCCACGTCCACATATCTAACCACCTCCAAATGACCCCAAATTTACACACAAGTCAAAAATGACACTACAAACCTACTCCAACTTCCGTACTTCCATTCCGAACCCGATATCAAATTTTCCACTACCTGCCGAAATCGCTAAAACTCCAACTTTCGCCAATTCAAGCCTAATTGTACCACGGACCTCCAAATCACATTTCGAACACGCTCCTAAGTCCAAAATCACCTAACAAAGTTAACATAACCATAAAAATTGAAATCCGAGGTCGTTACCCACAATTCGACATTTAGTCAACTTTTCCAACTTAAGCTTCCAATTAAGAGATTAAGTGTCTCAATTCACTCCGAAAACCAAAACGAACCCTCCCGACAAGTCACAATGGTAGAAAATAGATACAAAGAAGCAGTTAATAGGGGATCGGGGCTCTAACTCTAAAAATGACCATACAAAAGAATTGAGGGATGCGACAGCAAAGGGTTCTGACCCTCGAATAGGTTCGCTTTCTATAGAAGAACCGACAGTGTCCGGAACAACAGGTCGTTACAAGAAAAAGATGTATCACGAGCCCAAATTTCCTAATATCTCAGGTTATCTGATTACAACTTTAACATCAGCATAAGGGAGTTAGAATCGACGGTGATGAATATCAAAGAAGCACGATTCTCGAAGACAATGAGATCCAACCACAACTAGAGTGATCCTAACCTATGGTATGAATATCATGGGACTCACGGTCACAAAACTGGAGACTGTCGGTATTTGCGTGAAGAGGTGGTGATCTTGTTGAAGAATGGAAATCCCAGGGAGTTCTTGATCGATTGAGCCAAGAATAGTTATGGTCGTAGCCGAGACAATGCGGAGCCTTCAAAGATAGTAGAAGACTCCCCTCGATAGACTATCAACATTATTTCCGGAGGAATGAAATTAATGGTGTAACCTTCTCAGCGGCAAAGAAAACAAAGATATTAGTGACCCACAACAACAGACTCCAGGGAGTCGCAGAAGATGACATCACCTTCACGGAGGAAGACACTGACGGACTTCTTCTACCTCATAATGAGCTTAGGTAATTTCTCTCAATGTCTTAGATTTCAAAACTAAGAATGTTTTGGTTGACCCAGTAAGCTCAGCCAAACATCATTCAATGGAGAGTGCTGGAAAAAGAAAACTTGACTGGAAATATCGTTCCGATAATAAAGCTCCTAGTTGGGTTCAACTTGACAAGTGTGACAACCTGAGGAGAGATCATGCTTCCCACGAAAGCCGAAGGGGTAACCAAGAGCACTTTATACGAAGTGGTAAATAATGACATGGGCTACAACATAATCCTCAGAAGGACATGGATACATGAGATAAGGTTGTGCCCTCAATATATCATCAACTGTTGAAATTCCCAACCCCAGAAGGAATAAAGAAAATAAGAGAAGATCAACTGGCAGCAAGAGAGATAAACGTAGTGTCGCTTTCCAGTAGCAAAGGGAATGATCTTAGAAAATAGCAATTACATGAACCGATGCTTTCACCCTTACCAAATGAAGATGATAAAGGCGAGGAGTCATCGGAATCCCACCAAGTGTCGAGATACTTCCAGGTTCCGGAGGAGATAGTTGTAACCAAGTCCACTGCAAAAGAACTCGAGCAAGTGGTTTTATTTGAAGAATTCTTGGAAAGGAAGATTCACTTTGGAGCAAGACTCAATCCCGAACTCAGGTCAGGATTTATTAATTTTCTTAAAGCTAATGTTGATTATTTTGTGTGGTCGCACTCAAATATGACAGGTATCCCATTAAAGGTGGTCGTGCACAAGTTAAGCCTGGATTCGAATTTCCACCGATAAGGTAAAAAAATACCAATAGCCGAGGTCAGAAATAGATTTGTTAAAGAAGAGGTAACTCGACTACTCAATATCGGTTCAATCTGGGAGGTAAAATATCAAGAATAGTTAACTAATGTAGTTTTAATTCCAAATAAGAATAACAAGTTTCGAATGTGCGTATATTATAATGACTTAAATAAGGCGTGCCCTAAAGACTCGTTTCCATTTCCAAACATTGATCAAATGATTGATGCAACGACTGAGCATGAGTTAATAAGTTTCCTTGATGCCTACTTTGTGTACAATCAAATCAAGATGAACCCGGAGGATCATGAAAAAAACTTCTTTCTTAACGAATTTTGGCACATATTGTTAAAATGTGATGTCATTTGGGCTTAAAACGTCGTAGCCACCTATTAGAGGCTCGTTAATAAAATATTTGAGAAAAAAATAGGCAAAACAGTGGAAGTATATATCAATGAAATGTTAGTCAAGTCTTTGTGCATAGATGATCATTTAAAACACTTCCAAGAAACATTCGATATCTTGAGGAAGCATAACATCAAAGAAAACCCGAAAAAATATGCGTTTGGGGTCGGCTTCAGAAAATTCTTGGGGTTCTTGGTCTTGCAAAGAGGGATCGAGGTAAATACTGATTAAATCAAAGCCATAGAAGACATCCTGGACTATACTTTAAAAGTAGATGGAGTGATCAAGCGGCCCTTCTTGCGCCAACATACATCCAATGGTTTAACGAGCATAAATTAGGTATTGAGATTAACTGGAAAGTTGTCCGGTTTAAGCAGGTTCATCTAAGATCCTTGGAAAAATGTCATCATTTCGTCTCACTTCTGAAAAGGAAGAACAATTTCAAGTGGACTCTCGAATGATAGCAGGCACTTAAGGATTTAGAAAGGTACTTATCCATTCCCCCTTACTATTGAAACCTGACGATCGAAAAACACAACCCAAAATCGATGCTCGTTAGTCACGCTCCGAGCGTGGAGGAGAGACCAACACCCGGTGCCTCACCTATCCATGTGTACCACTTGTGACTAAGAGACTCTGAACATGTAACGTCATACTTTGGCCATGGGCCACATTACAAGATAATGTGCGAAACAAAATATAGAACTGAATAGAGATTAATGCTGACTAAATGTCAACATAAAGATGGGCTGGCAAGGCCGTCATATCTACTACAACTGACAAGACAAAAAAATATATGTACAGGTCCTACAAGCCCAACACACTGCACTAACTGACATGATTTGTCTACAAGCCTCAACTGATGGATGTACTGTGATCGAAACTGGGCCACGACCTACCTATAGCCTATATACATATATACACAAAGCTCTAGACCCGGAAACACCGAAGGGCGTGGAGCTTATCGATAAAGCTAAACTCGGGAAATACCTACTAAGGAGGTCTACCCGTCTGTCTGTCTGAACTTGCACGCATGAAATGCAGTGCCCTAGAAAGGGACGTCAGTACAAAATAATGTGCCAATTATGTAAGGCAATATACAGAAAGCTGAAACTGAACTGATAATATAATAACTGAAAGCAACTGGGAGTCAAAGATAATCTGAAGATATGCTCACCTGCGGATATTGACTCAACTCTCTCAATATAGTAAGTAAAATAGTTGTCCGGCCTTATAGGGCTCGGTATATATATAATTGTTCTGTCGTAGTAGGCTCGTTCATAGGCGCTCAGCCATACTAGGCTCTGTATCTCGTCCATGCTGGGCTCGCTCATAGGCGCTTGGCCACAATAGGCTCGGTATATAACTTACCATCTGATCAGAGGTTGCACAATAGGGGCCTGCCCATCGATTATAGCTCGATGGTAATGAAAATACTGCAATACTGTATATATAGACTCTCTGTTCTCTTGGCTATAAAAAGGAAATACTCAATTGAATATGAAGTTCCGATAAGGAGAATATTTTAACTTACAAGACTAGGAAAATATACGTAAATTTCAGAATATGAATTTCTCTTTATGCCTCGTTATCAAACTCGTGTAATTACGAGATCATGCTAAAATGAAGGAAGGGCTTAGCCTTAACATACCTAGAGTAGAGAAAATTCGTATGATATTCTTGGAAAAGATTGCATTGTACTCCCTTAGAATCACAAGATCTCACGTTGTTATTGTGCTAAGAAATCTCGTTGGTTGAAGAAATCACGTTGCAGTGTTTTGTAGGAATTTCTACAAATTTATAACAATCTGTAACAAATCACCTTGCTAATCTCCAAAACCTCACGTCTGATTGTAGTATGGGTTGTATTGAAAATCTTAGAATGGAAGTGTTTTGGTAACTAACACATTATTTTGCATGTAGTATTCTTGGTATTGAAAATCTTAGAAATAAAGTGTTTTGGTAACTGACACATTATTGTGCCACCTAATCAAAATTACTAAGAGTCATATCTTTAGGAAGTGGCTTACTTCCACATGGGGGTGGGTGGAATTTTAATCTTATCTCATAACCAATTAATTAATTAGGTAATATTCCGTTATCCGGTAACCAATTACCCGCATAATTAAGAATTGTCTCAAATTACTTACAATTCTACATATTTTAATATACTTTATACATCATACGTTTGAAATAGCATAATGCTTGTAATCTCAAGAAAATGTCATTCTCGAGTCTACGTCAATTTACTGAAGACGAAACTTTAACGTATGAAAAACGCGGAACGTAACATCCTTCCCCTCTTACAAACATTCATCCTCGAATGTCTACTCTTAGATACTTTGGGAAAAATTTTCTAGAGTCTCCTCCGTATACTAGACTAAAACCACCCTGCACGCAGCTAGAAAACATACTATACATGCCACACTTGGCCTCACACAGCTGTCTATTGTAAATTCGGAAAGTAAAAAATAAGAGCTTACTCGCATGTATAGGGTTGTGCGGAGGTATCCCACCTCGAGCCTTATCTCCGGTTTGAAATAGGTGGGGATATTTAGACTTCATTTCTTCCTCTGCTTCCCACGTCATCTCTTCCACATTCTTGCTTCTCCATAAAACCTTCACGGAGGTTAGCTCCTTATTCCGTAGCTTGCGGATTTGTCGGTCTAGGAGGGCAACCGGAATTTCCTCGTATGACAATTCCTCTGTAATCTGTACATCATCTGTGGGAACAATTTGGGTAGGATCGCCTATGAACTTCCGTAACATAGATACGTGAAAAACTGGATGGACAGACTCCAATTCCGTGGGCAATTCTAACTCATAAGCTACTTGGTCCACTCTCTGAATCATTCTATAAGGCCTAATATACCGTGGACTAAGATTGCCTTTCTTGCCTAACCTCATCACGCCCTTCATACGTGATACCTTTAATAATACCCAGTCATTAACCCCGAACTCTAAGTCTCGTCGCCGCACGTCAAAATATGACTTCTGACGACTCTAAACTAGGTCTGGCCCATGTAACCCAGATTCTCCAACATTAAACCACCCTATAGGAGATCTGCACTTACACCCATACAAAGCCTCGTACGGAGCCATCTGGATTAGAGTGGTACTGTTATTATATGAAAACTCGATAATAGGTAGATTTTCATCCCAACTTCTTTTAAAAGCTAATACACATGCTCGTAATATATCCTCGAGCGTCTGAATTGTGCGCTTGGCTTGTCCATCAGTCTGTGGATGAAAAGATGTGATGAGATACACCTGAGTCCCTAGACCTTTCTGAAATGACCTCCAAAAATGTGTTGTAAACTGGGACCCATGTTTAGATATAATAGATATTGGTACTCCGTGTAGTCGCACTATCTCTTTAATATAACTTTTCATAATCTTCTACTGTATATGTAGATCTGACCGGTAGGAAATGAGCTGATTTTGTGAGCCTATCGACTATCACCCATATGGAATTGAACTTACGATGAGAACGAGTTAAACCCGTGATAAAGTCCATGTTTATCGCCTCCCATTTCCATGTCGGAATCTATATAGTCTGCATTATCCCTCCGGGCTTCTGGTGCTCTATCTTTACCTGCTGGCAACTAGGACACTGAGCAACATACTCAGCAATGTTCTTCTTCATATCGTTCCACCAATACACATCCTTGATGTCATGATACATCTTCGTCGACCCAGGATGAATGGAGTACCACGAATAATGTGCCTCTGAAATAATCCTGTCTCTTAGCCTTGCTACATCCAGAACACACAAACGACCTCTGTATCTGAGAATTCCATCTCTCTTGAGCTCTAACAACTGCTTCTTCTCCTGCCGAAATCGTTCTCTCAACTCGACCAACTCCGGGTCCTCGTACTGCCTCTCCTTTACTTCAGCTATGAGAGATTATTTTGCAGTATTTTGGAGTACAACTCCACCATTGCCAAAGTCTACTAACCGAACCCCAAACAAGACAATTGATGAATCTCTCTAGTTAATTGTCTTTTCTCAGCCTCTATATGTGCTAAGATACCCATAGATCGGTGACTTAAGGCATCTGCTACAACATTAGCTTTCCCTAGATGGTAGAGAATGTTAACATCGTAATCTTTCAATAACTCAAGCCATCGCCTCTGTCGCAAATTCAACTCTTTTTACTTTAAGATATATTGCAGGCTTTTATGATCTGTGAATACATAGACATGAACACTATACAAATAATGTCGCCATATCTTAAGTGCATGGACAACCACAGCTAACTCGAGGTCGTGGGTCAGATAATTCCGCTCATTCTTCCTTAACTGACTTGAAGCATACGCAATTACTTTCCCACGTTACATCAGGACACATCCTAATTCGAGACCTGAGGCATCGCAATACACGGCATAAGCATCTGGGCCCTCTGGAAGTGCTAGAACTGGCGCTGAGTTCAACATGTTCATAAGCTCCTGGAAACTCTCACAGGCCTCAGTCCACTGAAACTTAGTTGCTTTCTGCGTCAACTACATTAATGGTGTTGAAAGAGAAGAAAAACCCTCTACGAACCTCCGGTAGTATCCTGCTAAGCCTAGAAAGCTACGAATCTCTGTCGAAATGGTAGGTCTAGGCTAGGATTTGACAGCTTCAATCTTTTGATTGTCTACCTTTATACCTCCATCGGATACAATGTTCCCCAAGAATGCTACAGACTTCAACCAAAACTCACATTTAGAAAACTTAGCATATAATTTACTATCATGGAGGGTTTGGAGCACCGCTCGTAGGTGGTCTGCATGCTCATCCTCTGAACATGAATAAACTAGAATATCATCAATAAATACTATCACGAACAGATCTAAAAATGGCCGGAATAGACTATTCATCAAGTCCATGAACATGGTAGGTACATTCATCAATCCGAAGGACATGAAAAGGAACTCGAGATGGCCATATCGGGTCCTGAAAGCTATTTTGGAAATATCTTTCTCCCGAACTCTGACCTGGTGGTTCCCCGACCTCAAATATATCTTTGAAAAGCATCTAGACTCCTGCAACTGATCAAACATGTCATCTGTCCTTGGAAGTGGATACTTATTTCTTAATAGTTACCTTGTTTAGCTGCCTATAATCGATACACATCCTTACCGAGCCATCTTTCTTCTGTACGAATAGTACCGATTCACTCCAAGGTGAGGTACTGAGCCTGATTAAACCTTTCTCCAGCAAATCTTTTAACTGCTCCTTCAATTCGGCAGGTGCCATTCTATATGGAGGGATGAATATTGGTTGCGTTCCCGGAAGAAAACCGATGTCAACATCAATCTCCCGCTCTAGAGGAATACCTGGAAGTTCATCTAGAAATACGTCTGCGTACTCCTTTAGTACTGGAATAGACTGAAGTGTAGGTATCTCAGTATCTACATCTCTAACTCGCACAATATGATAAATTCACCCCTTTGCGATCATTTTCCTCGCCTTCAAATAGGAAATAAACCTACCACTGGGTGTCGCTGTACTAACTACCCATTCAAGGACTGGCTCACCCAAAAAATGAAATCTAGGTACCTTTGCTCGACAATCAACTGTGGCATAGCAAGCTGCCAACCAGCCCATACCCATGATAAAATCAAAATCCAACATCTCTAACTCAACTAGGTCGGCTGAGGTCTGATGACCACAAACTGACACCGTACAACCTCGGTAAACCCGTCTAGAAATAATCGATTCTCTGATCGGTGTGGATACCACAAAAGGATCACTTAGTATTTCAGGCACAATACCAAACTTCCCCGCGACAAATGGGGTAATACACGATAAAGTAGATCATGGGTCTATCAAGGCATAAGCATCGTGAGAGCAAATGGTCAACATACTTGTCACAATGTCTGGTGAGGATTCTTGGTCCTGTTGACCCGTTAACGCATATCTACAATTATGTTACCACCTGAACTGGAACCTCTACCTCAGCCTCGACCTCCACCAGCCGAAGACTGAGACTCGTGCCCCGAAGGATGCACGGACATAAATGATCATGTTGCTGAATTTGCTGGTTGTGCCATACCCCGGGAATCTCTATTTGGGAAATATCGCATCATATGCCCCGGACGTCCACATGTATAACAAGCATCAGAACTGGCTCGGCATTTGCCCAAGTGTCCTCTAACGCAGATGGCACATCACGGCAAAAATGACCATGTCTGCTCCGAACCTCGTTGTCGCTGCAAACTTGACGCCTGGAATCTTTCACTTGGTCCTGGCTGAGTATAACAGTCATACATGTAACTGAGGTGGCGGAGGCCTAGGTGTCCATTCGAAGTACCGGGGCCTATAAATACCCTGAGACTACTCCTGAGACCTGGAAAATCTCATCCTCTTACGCTGCCCTAACTCGTTCCTCTCCGTACCCTGCTGCTGACGCCTACCCCTTTCTATATTCTGGGCGAATGCCTGAATCCGGGAGAAATCTATACTATCCTGCAATGCAGTGGTGGCACATGCCTCGGCTAAATCTAAGGCCAACCCTACTATAAACCTGTGGATCCTGTCCCGCATAGTAGCAACTATGGATGGTGCATATCTGGCCAATGAGTCAAAACTAAGACTATACTTTCGAACACTCATATTGCCCTTCTTGAGGGATAGAAATTGATCTGCTTGGGCCTGTCGAATCTCCCGCAGTAAGTACCGGTCAAGAAATTCATTTGAAAAGTTCTCCTAATTAGCTGGAGGTACATCACGTCCCCTGGACCTTTCCCATCCCTCGTACCAAAGGATGGCTATATCTCGGAGTCGAAAATCTACTAGCTCAACTCCCTCTTTCTCCGTGGCATGCATAGCCCCAAAGATCCTATGAAGCTAATCTATGAAATCTTGCGGGCCCTCCCTCTGATCTGTCCCCGTGAACTCTGGGGGACTCAAAGCAATAAACTCTCAGACCCTTGAACTCCCAGACCCCTCAGAAGGTCCTGCACTAGCGGATGCCCTAGCCTGTTGCTTGGTAGCTACCAAATGTGTCAACAAATGCACTGCACTCCTCAAGTCATGATCTGATGGAAGCAAAGGGGGAGATGGATGTACGGTCTCCCTAGGAATCTCCTCAGGTGGCGGAGGAGCCGGTAATGGCTGGGTAGGGGTCTCTCCCTGGGCCTCATATTGGGCCCCATCTACTAGGGGTACCATGCTAGTCCCCTTACCTACTATTGTTTCTCTCCTCTGGCTAGCCATAGTCTTCCTAGTTACTGTCATTTGTGCATGCAAACGCCAACACGTAAGTTTAACTCATATTTCCTATAACTCATTGCTACATCACGATTTAGATTTGAAAGAAGGGTAACCAAATCCTAAATGCTCTGTAGTCCCCTGCTTATATAATGTGCTGCATCACACATCTATTAACAAGACCCTGCTAGACACGACTTGTAGACTCCCTAGGAAAGAACTGCTTTGATACCACTTTTGTCACGCCCCGAGCCTGGGGGCGAGACCGGCACCTGATGCCTCACCTATCCCTACGCACCACTTGCGACTAGGAGAATCTGAACATGTAACGTCATAATTTGGCAATGAGCCACATTACAAGATAATGTGCGAAGCAAAATATATAACTGAATAGAGACTATTGCTGACTAAATGTCAACATAAAGCTGGGTCGGCAAGGCCGTCATAACTACTACAACTGGAAAGACAACAAAATATACGTACAGGAGATGGGGCAGCATAACAACTTTAGCATGTGCTTTGTGTGAGGAAGCTTATGAGGATCATGAACATTTATTTTTCTGAGTACAAATATTCAGCAACTATATGGGTGAAGCTATTGAAATGGGCTGGAATAGGTAGGGTTGTCAAAGAATGGAGTGAGGAGATCCGTTGGGCTACAAGTTTCACATCAGGGAGAAGATCATCGTCAATCTTGTATAGACTGATGCTAACATGTGTTGTTTATCACATATGGCAGGAGAGAAATTGGAGAATTTTTCGAAATAAGAAGAGGGGAGTTGAGGACATGGTTAGATTGATAATTCAAGAGATCCACTGTATGGGTAGTCTGAAATCCAGCTTAGTGAAAAGGCTACAAAGCTTAAATTTCTATCCTTAGATTGTTTTATGTAGATTTTGTGTTAGCTAGGCAAAAGGAGTTTCTATAGTTGGGGATGCATGTCCAACTATAAAATTATAGAGAAGGGTTCCTGTTTTGCACTTGTACATATTTTCCCTGGTAATAAAAATTTAAATTATCAAACAAAAAAAAACTCAACATACTGCACTAACTGACATGATATGTCTACAAGCCTCTAATGATGGATGTACTGTGATCGGAACAGATCCCCGACTTACCCATAGCCTATATACATACATAAATCTTCTAGACCCGACAACTCCGAAGGGCGTAGAGCTTACCGATAAAGCTGAACTGGGGCAACACCTACTGAGGACGTCTACCCGTCTGTCTGTTGAACCTGCACGCCTGAAATGCAACGCCCCCGGAAAGGGACGTCAGTACGAAATAATGTACCTAGCATATAAGGCAATATACTGAAAGCTGAAACTGAACTGATAATATAATAACTGAAATCAACTGGGAGTCAAAGATAATATGAAGATATGTTCACCTGTTGATACTAACTAAACTCTCTCAATATAATAAGTAAAATAGTTGTCCGACCTTATAGGGCTCGGTATTTATATAACTGCTCTACCGTAGTAGGCTCGCTCATAGGCGCTCGGCCACACTAGGCTCTGTATCTTGGCCATGCTGGGCTCGCTCATAGGCACTCGGCCACAATAGGCTCGGTATATAACTTACCATCTGATCAGAGTTTTCCTAATAGGGTCATGCCCATCGATTATAGCTCGATGGTAATGAAAATAATATAATACTGTATATATAAGCTCCCTGTTCTCTTGACTAGAAAAAGGAAATACTCAATTGAATATGAAGTCTTGATAAGGAGAATATTGTAACTTACAAGACTAGGAAAATATACGTAAATTCTGGAATATGAATTTCTTTTTATGCCTCGTTATCAAACTCGTGTAATTACGAGATCATGCCAAAATTAAGGAAGGACTTAGCCTTAACATACCTGGAGTAGGAAAAAATTCCTACGATATTCTTGGAAAAGGTTGCACCGTACTTCCATAGAATCACAAAATCTCACGTTGTTATTGTTCTAAGAAATCATGTTGGTTGAAGAAATCACGTTGTAGTGTTTTGTAGGAATTTCTACGAATTTATAACAATCTGTAACAAATCACCTTGCTAATATCCAAAACCTCACGTCTGATTATAGTATGATTTATATTGAAAATCTTAGAATGGAAGTGTTTTGGTAACTAACACATTATTTTGCTTGTAGTATTCTTGGTATTGAAAATCTTAGAAATGAAGTGTTTTGGTAAGTAACACATTATTGTGCCACCTAATCAAAATGACTAAGAGTCATATCTTTAGGAAGTGGCTTGCTGCCACG
>ML355538.1:0-12893 GCA_005239505.1 Nicotiana paniculata
AGGTTCGTGTTTCTAATCTCATTTTCTTCATTTTCCATTAACACTCATTAGATTTCTAGGCCTGAATCCTGTTCTTCAAGGGTAGAAATTAGGGATTTTACAAATTTGGGAATTTAGACCTCGATTTGGGGTCGGATATCGAAACTAATTACATATTCGGGCTCGTTGATGAATGGGCGATCGGGTTTTGGTCCGAACCTCGTGTTTTGACCAAGCGAGCTCGGGGTCGATTTTTGACTTTTTGGGAAGAATGATAGAAAACTCATAATTAAGCATTGGGGTTGAATTATTTAGCTTTTATTGATATTATTAAGCTAATTATGTCTAGATACAATCGAATTGGAGGCGCATTCTAAAGGGAAAGCGGTAATTGAGGCTTGAGTTTCGTTGTGGAATTCGAGGTAAGTGTTTGTCTTAACCTTAGCTTGAGGGAATAGGTATTGTGTCTTATTTGCTACGTGTTAGTATAATGTGCAACGTATAGGTGTGGTGTTAAGTATTTATACGTTGGTGTCAAGCATGTCGTGAGTCGAATATTGTGATTTATGTGATTGTTCATTAAACATTACTTTAGTTTAATTTGATAATTATTCATGTTGGTGGTATTTCTTGGTATTGATCATTGTTGAGTAATGGTTCAAGTTAAAAATTATTACGTGAAGTTAAGTAACTAAGTGAGATTGGTTATAGTTGTTTCCCTTGCCAGAATGATATTGATTCTACTATTGGCTCCCTTGCAGGGACGTTATGGCTTTTATTATTATTGTACTATTGATTTTCCTTGACGTATTATTGTTATTGATTTGTTTGGGTGAGGAAGAGTGTTAAAGCACGAAGGGTGATGCCGTGCCGTTTCATTTGATTTATGGCGAGGATGAGTGTTAAAGCACGAAGGGTGATGCTGTCTATGATATTTTAAGGATGAGCGTAAAAGCACGAAGGGTGATTCCGTGCCGTATTATGATATTAAAAGAACGAAGGGTGATACCGTACCATTTCTATTGATTTATTATGAGGATGAGAGTAAAAGCACGAAGGGTGATGTCATGCATTCTATTTATTATTTGGTGAGGATGAGAGTAAAAGCACGAAGGGTGATGTCATGCATTCTATTTATTATTTGGTGAGGATGAGAGTAAAAGCACGAAGAGTGATGACGTGCACTTGTTTTTGGTGTTGTTATTTCTGTTGTTTAAATTGATATCTAATTTGTTGCTTTACTTCTTATCTCCATTAGCTGATATTTCCTCCCCTCAGCATGTTCCCCTTTCCTTTTATTTAGCTGCTTAATTCTTGTTGTTATGATTTTCTCCGTATATGATTAATCTGCACAAGTTTAGTTGGTTGTCGTGTCCTAGCCTCGTCACTACTTCGCCAAGGTTACGCTCGATACTTATTCAGTATATGGGGTCGGTTGTACTGACGCCACACTCTGCACTTTTGTGCATATCCCGGTACTGGACTCTTCGGACCTTAGATCAGGGTTGCTGCCTTTAGTCCAGTGGAAACACCGAGGTAGTTCTGCAGACGTCCGCAGGCCTTGGCGTCCCCTCCTATTTCATTTATGTTATGTTCTTATTTACTTTTGAGACAGATGTATTTATTTTGTTCAGACTCCTATTTGTAGTATTTATAGACGGTCCGTGAGATTGTGACACTTGTTCTGGGAGTACTTTGGTTCTGGATTTCGTATTAGTATTATATCAAACTGTTGAATCATGTTGTCTCGTAATTTAAATTTCCGTGATTTTATTATAAAGCCTGATAAACTATTAAATATAAAGGAATAAGGTAATTAATCAGAAATGTTGGCTTGCCTAGCAGGTTCAATGTTAGGCGCCATCACGGTCCCGACGGTGGAAAATTCAGGTCGTGACAAAAATGAACAAATTTAATCTAGTTGTATAAATCAATTAAGATTGACTCGCATTTCCATTGTAAATAGATTCCTAAACGTTACTAAATAAATATATCATGTAGGTAATTTCACTAATGAAAATTAAAAGTCAAATTTGTATCTTGAAACCAAAAGAGAAAATAAAATAAATGCACTTAATTTTTAGACTAATTCAAAGCTATTTTTTAAAATAAAATGTGATATTAATTTGCGTATATGTAAAATATTTATGTAAAAAGCTAATTAAATTTCTTAGAAGGGAAGAGAATGTATAGAAGAAATGGAGATAGTGCGAGGATACTTTTATTTTTATATTTATTTAAAAATAAATTAATTAAATTATTAAATTATATTAAAAATAATTATTAATAGATTTAACTGATGAAAGAGGTGCGAGTAAGAAAATAATAGAAAAAATACATTAAATTTTATGAATAAAAAATTTGTACATTTATTGATGATTATTAAACGAATAATAAACAAGACAAATTCAATTTATAAGCTAATAAAATATCACATTACATTGTACAATATTTAGTGATCAATAATGCGGTGTAGTGTAAGAAGAAAGAGTGAGACTTCAGAACTAGTAGCATTAGGACCAGTTAAAGGCTAAAGAGACTTAAAAACGCATATAAATTTAACAGAGCAATGCTTGAACATAACTCAGAAATATATTAAGCCATGGATTTAGAGGTAAGAACACATGCAAATCAGAGACATGTAAGGATGAAATTGCAAAGTCAAGTGACTTACTAGTTAAACGAACACGCAAGAAAGAACAAATATCCACAATATTTTGAACATCAACGAGAAGCAAGAACTCAGAACTAATGGCTTTCAGCCGTCCAAAACCAGAGTATAAAATGGAATATCAGAGTAAAGCTTTAGATCTAGTGAAGCTATAGTGAGTCCATAAAGAGTCTCCTCTAAAGGGGAATGGAGATGAGTTTATATAGTGTAGAAATCGAACACATAGACATGGAAAACAAATTATTCAGATGCAAATGAGAGAAAGAAAATATTCTGGAATCAATTAGAAGCTATTTTCGGGCATAAATCAAAGATTCAGTAAATCAACAGGGAAACACACAAATAATACCAAAAATACCAAAAATCGTTTAGAGTCAAATTTAAGGAAAAGAATAAAGTAGAAAATAGGGAAACATAAGGAAAAAGAAAATTCAAACACAGAAAAGGAAAAGTATCAGTTAAGAATCGGTAAGAAACAAATGGGAATTCATACCCTAGTTGACAAAAGTCGTAGATTGGCCAAAATCTCGGCTAATCGGACCCATATAGCCATGGTTATGAAGTATATGGACGAGATACATGTACAGATTCAAGTAGTCAAAAGGAAATGGTCAAAATCTAAGATGTAGTACTTGCCATGTTTAGGAAAGTACTGGGAGGTAACATAGAATTATAGAAGATGGCGATATAATACACAAAAGGTAAGAAAATTATGGAAAAATCCATGGTTGAGGCGAATTCGGAGAGGTTTTCTAAGAGGTGGATAGGGTTTCTATGAGGGGGAGGGGTGTTTGAAGGTGGCGGTTGAAGAGGAATGGGGATTAGGACTTAGGGTAAGGGGATATAAGGAAAAGAGGAAAATGTATTGTGAGTCGTTGATCATTTTTTATCAACTCCTGGGATTCAAGAAGGGTTGGGTCGGTTTTCGACTGAGTCGGGTCGCTTAGGATTGGTATGAGGTTATTGGGCCAAGTTCTGGGTAGTTTAGGTCCAAAAAATAGGTAAGTTTTGGGCCAGATTTTAAATACGCACTACTTAACAAATAAATAATTTATAAAAATAATTAATAAATAATAAAAATATCATTTATCTACTAAAATAATTAAATACAATTATTTAACATTATAAAAATATAAAAAGTCATTTTCTGCATAAATAATGTAATTGTACATGCATATGGGCTATTATTGAAAAATGTGCAATTTAGCTCTAAAAATGCAAAATGTAATTATAAGAAATGCACTGAAAATATTAGAACCTCATATTGGTATAAATGATAAGTTTAGATAATTAAATCATCATAAAAATAATTTAGAGGGTAATTATTGGATATTTATATAATAAAATTTGGAAATAAATTGATTTAAAGCATTTAAAAGTTATGGAAAAATTATGAAAAATGCTTGTATATGCTTATAAACTAAATTATGATGCATATGTACCATTTTAAAAGTATATATATATTGAAAAATGAGGGGAAAATTGGGTATCAACAGCTGGCCCTCTTTACCCGGGAAGGATGAAAGAGTTGTCGGGTAAAGAAATGATGACCGATTTTGACCGAATGGGGTGATTTTGGAAAATATAGGTCAAACCCTGGTTTCTGAGTTGCCTACATATCCCTAGTTTTACATGAACCAAGGCATGTGTAGTTCTGGATCCAATGGTGGAATAAACTGATGGAGTTGTTGTAGGAACGGGCAGGCTTTTCAGGACATGACGATAACATGATTGTAAATGGATGTATATGGGAATGGTTATGGATATTTGAACGGTTATCAGATGGGTAACAGACGGTGGTTGGTTAAGTTTAAAAAAGTTGCAGGATATGAACGTTGAATGGAAACCGGAGCGAAGATTGCTCCCGTTAGGAGAACGGTTACTTCCTGGACCCCACCTGTAAACTCAAACACGATGTATACACAATGTATATATTGATATTGCGAGAAATTAAACATGATGCAGATTCCCTTTGTACCATGAGAGTTGTCTTTGGACGATGAGGATGGTTTCCTCAGACCATGATGCCCTGGGCCGTGAATTGTGCGGTAAAGGATTCGCAGGCCATGAAATGATGTTCTCAGGCTGAGTATGGTGCCTCTGAACTATGACGCCTTTGAATAATGATGTGCAATATTGAGAGATCCTCAGGCCATGGCACGGTGTCTTTAGGATATGAGGATAATGCCTTCGGACTATGACGCCTTTAGATAAAATGGCGATATTTCAGCTCAAGAGATGCAAAGACACGATGCTTGAAATGAGACAAGACAATTTTGTGTAAGATTGGGGCAGAGCTTAGCCCTGAGGTAGAGAATAGTGCAAGGTTTCTGAATAGTGCAGTATTTGTGGTTATGCAAGGAGAGACAATGCTTAGTCTCATGCAGGAATGGAGACAATGCTTGGTCTTATGCAAGGGGAAGGTAGAGCTTAGCCTTTATGCGATTAAGGAGGCAGGGCTTAGCCTCATGCAAGGAATGGAGACAATGATTAGTCTTATGCAAAGGAAGGAAGAGCTTAGCCTTATGCAATTAAGGATGCAGGGCTTAGCCTGATGCAAGGAATGGAGACAATGCTTAGTCTTATGCAAGGGGAAGGCAGAGCTTAGCCTTTATGCGATTAAGGAGGCAGGGCTTAGCCTCATGCAAGGAATGGAGACAATGCTTAGTCTTATGCAAGGGGAAGGCAGAGCTTAGCCTTTATGCGATTAAGGAGGCAGGGCTTAGCCTCATGCAAGGAATGGAGACAATGCTTAGTCTCATGCAAGGGAAGGCAGAGCTTAGCCTTATGCAACCCTCATGCAAGGAATGAAAACAATTCTAGTATCATGCAAGGAAAGACAGAGCTTAGCCTTATGCAATTAAGGAGGCAGGGCTTAGCCTCATACAATATGGAGACAGAGCTTAGTCTCGTGCAAGGGAAGGCATAGCTTAGCCTTATCCAATGAAGTAGGCAGGGCTTAGCATCATGCAAGGTAGAGACAAAGCTTAGTCTCGTGCAAGGGAAGGCACTGCTTAGCCTTATGCAATTGAGGAGGCAAAGCTTAGCCTCATGCAAGATGGAGACAGTGCTTGTTGATACCCAATCTTTCCCTCATATTTTTTAAATATATATATATATATATATATATATATATATATATATATATATATGCACTTTCAAAATAATGCATATGCATCATCATTTGATTTATAAGGAGACACAAGTATTTTTATAATTTTTCATAATTTTTAAAGGCTTTAAACCAATTTATTTCTGCATTCCTATTATATAAATATCCAATAATCATCTTCCAAATTATTTTTATGATGATTTAATCACCTAAATTTTTAACTTATATCAATATGAGGTTTTAAAACTTTTCAGTGCATTTCTTATAATTACAATTGCATTTTTTTGGCTAAATTGCATATTTTGCAATAATAGCTCATACGCATACTTAATTACACTATTTTTGCAGATCCGGCCCTAAAATGGAATCAACCATTGATTCTCTTGACTTATTTACCTCCTCTCACTGCTGGTTACTCGTTTGTGGTGTTACCTAGTTGCTTGCCTAACATGGCAAGCGAATCTCATCAAAATCGAACCAAATCGGTTCAAATCTCTTATTTCTCTGATTATTCTATCAATGTTCATCATCTATTCTTTGTAAGTACGAATATTTTCCATATCTGTTGATGATTATTATCTACTCTAAATTAGTGTCTCGAACCGATTTCGGAGTCATGATGACGTCTGTCGTAGAACCAGGCAAGTCGCCCATTTTATCTAAGCTAAATTCAATTTTCAGTAAAAATACAATTTTAAACGAAATTATTGATAATACTAATAATCTGAAGTTTTGAAACAAATTTTAAAATCTCCAACCCCGGATCCGATGTCACTCAGTCATGAGCTACTATAACATAAAGCAAGGAAAAGAGAAATGGACAACATAGTCTCAAAATAAAGAACAACATGTAGAATAAGAAAGAGAAGACGTGGACGCGATCGTCAGCTGCTACCTCGACACCTCCAATGAAACTCTGACAGCTGCTCAGTATCCACTACCGGGTCCCGGTGTACCTGGATCTGCACACAAGGTGCAGGGGGTAACGTGAGTACACCAACTCAGAAGTAACGAACCCAAACTATGGGCTGAGAGGTAGTGACGGACTGAACCTCAATAATTAAATCATCAACGTACAAAACTTAGGCATGTTCACAGTTTATCGGAAAATAACAACAAAATATGCTAGATATACCTCAATATGCTCTACATGCCAACATGTCGCAGTGTGAAAATGCACATAGTGCTCACAACTCTCCTACAGAAGTCCACCCAATACTATATATGGCTCTCAGGCCCAGGAAAGTTCCATCCCGAAATATGCATAACACCGGTGACCGTAGTCACTCCGTACTGAGGAAAAAGGCCAGTCCAGCCCCACGGAGAAGATCCATCTCCGAAATACAACACTCGGAAAAAATCCATGTCCAGGGACGATCCATCCCTCGTAACATCAGCTTCGGACAAGATCCATGCCTAGGGAAAATCCATCCCTCATCATCAATGCGCTCACTAGGGGTGTAAAGACTCCAGAGGGGCCCTAGTGGCCCAATCGCCATATCAAGCCAACGAAGTCATGATTTAAGTATCGCTGCGGTGTGCAGTCCAATCTCATAACTGTCTCAATAATAGGCACTCGGCCTCACTCAGTCATTACTCTCCAGTCTCACTCACATGGGTCACAGATGCATCCATCAGCCCGAAACAATGATAAGTATGCATATAATTAACAATACTGAGACTGAGGTATGAAGTGATATGCTATAACAGGATTGAGTATATGGAATTGAATAAATCCCAAAGAGACAGTAATATACGACCACTCGGGTCTCAGCATTTTCGGCGTGAAGCCTAGCATTTATACTTAACATGATTTCTAACATGTTCACAATTACCACATTAATAGAAGAACATATATCATCAGGGAATAATCACTAAGCGGTGCCATGGGATAAACCAGGTCACAAGTCTCACAGTTCACGCCCGCACGCCTGTCACTTGGCATGTGCGTCACCAATTCTAATCACATAACAAGTAGTTCGGGGTCTCGAACCCTCATAACCAAGTTTGAAAACGTTACTTACCTCAAAATCGGCTAAAATACTACTCCGCAGTGCCTTTGCCTCTAGATTCGGCCTCCAAGTGCTCCAAATCTACCAAAAATCATATTTATACCATTATAATATGCCAAGGAACGAAACCCAATCGAAGTTTATCAATATTACTAAAAAATCACAAAATTGGTCAAACCCGACCCCCGGGCCCACATATCAGAACTTGATAAATTTACACCACAAGAATCCTCATCCTCCCACGAGTCCATACATACCAAGAATACTGAAATCGGAGTCCAAATGACCCCTCAAATTCCCATTTTAAGGTCTATAACTCACAAGCCCTAATTACCCATTTTTAGCACTGTATTTCCCCAATTTTCACCACTAATCATACCTTTAATCACATATAAACGAGTTTTAAGACCAAAATCCTTACCTCAATGAAGAACTATCATTTTCCCTCTTCAAAACCCTTCAAAAGCTTCAAACCCAAATAAGAATGGTGAAAGAATGACCAAAATTTGCTAAGGGTTCTTTTTATAGGTTCTGCCCAGCGATGACCGCACCTGCGGCCCTATTCTCGCACCTGCAGACCTGCAACTACGATCCCAGGTGCGCACCTGCGACAATGACTTAAGTCCAGACTTCCGCACCTACAGGCTTGCAGACGCAACCAGGCGTCCGCACCTGTGCTCCTTGGCCAGGTCCCCCTCTTTCGCACCTGCACAAGAACCATAGCACCTGCGGCTCCCCGTCTGCAGGTGCGGAAACATCAGAAGACTTCACACCAGCAACCTTTTCACTCTTCAAACTCCCCGATGGCCATCCGAAATCATCCCGAGCCCCTCGGGACCCCAACCAAAAATACCAATAATTCCCATAACCTCATTCAAACTTAGTCGAGCCTTCAAAACAGCAAAAACACTAAAATCACCTCAAATTCAAGCCTATGAACTTTGAAACTTCTAAATTTCACCAAGGATGCCGAAACCATCCAAAACACATCCGATTGACCTGAAAATTTGCACACATATCCAAAATGACATTACGAGCCTATTCCAACTTCCAGAATTCCATTCCGACCCCGATAGCCTATTTTCCCCTGCCGACCGGAAATCACCAAAAACTAACTTTTGCCAATTCAAGCCTAGTTCTACACCGGACATCAAAACTTCATTGCGAACACACTCTTAAGTTCCAAATCACCTAACGAAGCTATCTGAGCTATAAAATCCACATTCCGAGGTCGTTTACCCAATAGTCAACTTCCGGTTGATGTTTCTAACTATAAGGCCAACTTAAGAGACTGTGTCTCATTTTTTACCATGAGCACTCTGAACCCGAGTCAACCAACCCAATGCCACACAAAAGAGATGAACCACACAAGCAATGAAGCCAAAATTGGGGAAACGGGCTAAAATCTCGGAACAATCGGCCGGGTCGTTACATTCTCCCCCACTTAAAAATACGTTCGTCCTCGAACGTGCCAAGAGTTTTCCTCCAATACCATCAAATTGTCGCATAGCCTATCATGCACATTCTCGGGGGTGATCCCACATTACCTTATCCCATATAGGTCCAATAGCACAACACAGTCGAATTTCGAATCCGACCTGACCTTTAAACCTTAGAACCAATCTTTCCACTTTTGAAATAATTTACGAGATCAAAATTCCATAACTACAAACTGAATAAGACTGCACATGCTGGATCAAGCCATATATGCACCCCAGATGAAATCACATTATACACTGCGTGACTCAAACACCCATAGCGATAACTCCTAATCACAATAGCTGCTCAGAGCAACCCAATACCGGTACATAACCTCTTATCCAGAAATTCATCGCTTTAACACATTCATATACTGTCGATGATGACAGAAACACGTAGAAGCTAACAACCATTCGTCTGATAAGTCATACGTGAAGCTCCCCCTTCCCAAACAGGAATTATAGCAAATTTCTAAGCCAACTCCCGATATTTATCCTTCCAACTATGTTGTAGACAATTCTGACAATATTCATTCTAGGTCCAATGACCTCTTCTCATCCAACACGACCACTCTGATGACATGACACATCGATACAATTCGAAGCCATAACCCTTGCAACTCGTGCACTCAACAACAACATCCCAACGTAATCAAATTATATAAAAGACTCACAGAAGAGGACTATCTTTCCATTAAAAATTACCCTCACAACATCATGCTAAAAGCCTGGAACACATCGTAAAAATCAAAACACACGAATCCAATACCGAAGGTCATACCCCTACATAACTCTGCTACACTGAGTGATCCCATCGAAACGCTAGTCCACATGAAATACTTCAGGCCGCCAGTAGATATCATTTACTTAGTCATCTGAAACTGCCAATGCTGCCTAAGAATTTTGACTTTCCTTCCAGAACTGAATCGTGAACTCACACATGCAAATCTCGACTCTACACAACGTACCGCATACACCATGCCATCCGATGATAAATATGGAAACTTCATAACCCCTTCCGAGCCACAAGCAACTACGTATCCAACTAGCCAAGAACTTACATTTGATCCCATCTAGAAGCAAAATCACTATACCTCTCATGCTCCTCACGCCAGTAGAAAATACACATCTCTAACCGTGGTAGAAACCATCAGGAACTATTCGAATCCCATTTTTACAACACCGACCCGTCAGAACTGAATCCTTCTAACTCAACCACGCTACGCATGTCACCAACACCCAAGATCATTGCTAGGAAACACATGTAGAAACTCATTTCCTCATAAGCACCCAAAGAACTAATCATATCCCTTACCATACCGACCCGACCCACTACAAAGTTGTCCTATTTATCCAAGTTCCTTCTGACTTACCCTCGAATTGATAATTCTGCTTGTCATAATACTGCAATTCTCAACCTAGATTCACCACACGAGACCCAAGCATAAGACCATACAGTCTAAAGCTCATAAACCGCTGAATACTCTCTCAAGTATCCCCAGAAGCACCACATTCATAATACTTACCCCGAAGAGACCTTCTTTACAAATAACAACTCGATCATGCAATAAGACTCATATCCCCATAGAGTATAATACAACCTGTATCCAGAATTTTTCCATTACTCGAGTCATTATCAAACTCCACCTTTGCAGGTCATAACTGATCCACCAGTATACCCCAAACTGAAACCAATACAGCACATAATCAGATAACCAACTAATCATTAGCAGACTCCCCCACTTGGCTCAAAGACATAGATTAAAAAAACAATAACCTACAATGCCCATATGCTATCACTGCCACAATACCACAGTGGGATTCAACTAAATCCTTCATAAGCTCATACATAACTCAAACCATTAAACATCCCAAATCATCTCCAACCTCGCATTCACCATTGCAATAGTCGTGCCAACTCCCACAAGTGATCTTAACTCAAATTGCAACATATATCAATTATTGGTAAAAGAGAACTTGCTACAAAACAACATAAGAGGTCTTCCCATAAACTCACGACTCAAGGCCATATGCCAACTCCAGACAGAAGTCAAACACTCAACGGTTCTCACTACATATCCAACCAATCCCTATTTGTCACAATCAAGAAATATAAACACATCTCACCCTCAAATCACACTCACCACATAGACATCTAGTCACCAAGTCTCGTCAATAAAGACACTAACGGACATATAAGTCCCCAAATACATGTGCTCACACAAACGAAATCTTGGCACTCAAGCCACAGACAAAAATCCGGCCTCAAGTCCTCCAGACTGGCCCCAAACATGCTAAAATCACATCCCATCCATGGAAGTCACAAGCCATCGATGCACAACTGATACCGAGCGCTCACGTGCGCGTTCGAATACATGAAAGGAGTTCAAAGAATTACGCTTCAGGTTGAATTAATGGATTCGCGCGACAAGAGTTCAAGAATGTGAGATTTTTCCTAAAGGTTCTGCAGCCTCTCGAAGATAAGTACATACGTCTCTGTACCGATCCGCAAGACTCTACTAAACATGCTCATGACTGGTGAGACCTATTTAACCTAAAGCTCTAATACCAACTTGTCACGAACTGATTTCGGAGTCGTGATAGCGCCTGTCGTAGAACCAGGCAAGCCGCCCATTTCATCTAAGCTAAATTCAATTTCCAGTAAACATACTATTTTAAATGAAATTATTGATAATACTAATAATCTGAAGTTTTGAAACAATATTTGAAAAAAATTTTAAAATCTCCAACCCCGGATCCGATGTCACTCAGTCATGAGCTACTATAACATAAAGCAAGGAAAAGAGAAATGGACAACATAGTCTCAAAATAAAGAACAACATATAGAATAAGAAAGAGAAGACGAGGTCGCGATCGCCAGTTGTTACCTCGACAACTCTAATGAAACTCTGACAGCTGCTCAGTATCCACTACCATATCTCGGTGTACCTGGATCTGCACACAAGGTGCAGGGGGTAACGTGAGTACACCAACTCAGAAGTAACTAACCCAAACTATGGGATGAGAGGTAGTGACAGACTGAACCTAATTTAGGCATGTTCACAGTTTATCAGAAAATAACAACAGAATATGCTAGATATACCTCAATATGTTCTACATGCCAACATGTCGCAGTGTGAAAATGCACATAGTGCTCACAACTCTCCCACAGAAGTCCACTGATGCGTGGCTAGAATTCATGGTTTAACACGTTATATGCCTTACATTTTATGTGCGTTAATGATAAAAATACACTTTTTATGTGCATAATGGAGTCTATTTCATGTGTAGGTGCATTGGAGATGGAAATCGAGCTAAATGATGCATGAACGTCGAAAATATGCTCAAGAGTTGAAAAGGAGTGACCCGGGCTATAGCCGGGTATTTTGGCCTTAAATTCAGGTCAACTCGGGCGTTAGTGGGGCGTTTGGCCCCGAAATCCAGGGTCAGCCTGGCGTTAGTGGGACGTTACACCCCTAAAGCCAGGTTTTCCCTGGCTTTAAGGGGGCGTTTGAGCCCAAGCACCTGGGTCCCGAGGTCCGGTCAATCCCTAGTTTTGAAGGTTTTAAGTGTTTCCCGGTTTGAATAGAAGTCTCCTACATGTTTAGGGTTTATCCCAAACATATAAATAGACCCAAAAA
>ML355542.1:0-52282 GCA_005239505.1 Nicotiana paniculata
TGTTTTTAATTTTCTTAAATAAAACCTATTAAGAGTAAGATAAAAATTTAAAATATTAAAATTTGACCTAAAATTAATATTTACAGCAAAATAATATAGAATTTGGATGTGGTCAAAAATTAATTGTTCACAATATGAATCAATTTTCGGTTTGTAATCCCCTAACCAGCTTATGTCATCGTGTCATCATAAGTTAAGAACCTTTGAAAATTGTTTTTCCAAAAGTAATTTTTGAAGAGCATTAATGGTACATACTAGGTTCCATCTTATATTTATTTGTCGCTTTCTATGTACCGCTGGAATCAGGTAATTACCTTTACAATCATGATAAGACACGATTCTTACTACTACATTTTACTTAATGTCCTTGTCTATTATTTTTTTCAGGTCAATATGACCCACAATATTCTACTAAAATCTATTCTCTTTTACTTTCCTCTTCATAGATATTTATTTTTTAAATTATTAAGTAGGTATTTGAACATAAAAAATGTGATTTTGAAAAAAAAAAAATTAGTATTTGAAATTAAGTTAAAAAATAGTATTTCAATTTTGAAATTATGTTTGAACATGTATTTCAATTGAAAAAATATTGTAATTTTGTGAATGGAAAAAATATTTTCGAAAAACATGAAAAAGTGATCAAACGACTTTTTGATTTTTGGAAACTCATTTTTGAAAAATCTTCAAAAACTTATAAATTTTCATGGACAAACACGTTTATAAAAAAAAAATTACAGAAAAAAAGAAAAAAAAAATCTATGGACAAACATGGTCTAAATCTTCACATATGTTTGCACATAAATTTTTATAATTTACCATGATAAATGTTAATATGATTGAGGGAGCAATTGGAATAGAAATTAGTTAAAACGGAATAATTTATTTAAAATGTCACATCGAAATTAAAATTATACAACATCATGGAGTATTGTTTTGTACACTAATTTGTTCTGCAGATAAAACCTTATGCCAAAGAAGAAAAAAAGTAAAAATATTCAAGCTCCTTTACTATAAAGTGGATTCAAGACCTCAAACCTCTATATTTAAATTTCGTTTTTATACTTCTCACTTCTCAAATTGTATAATTAATAATATAATAATAGTGTCATTTCGAAGTCAATTCTTGGTGACTATTTAATAGTAATAGATTGGTAATCTAGAAAAGATAATGAAACGTGTTAAATTTCAAATTATATTAATCGTGTGAATATATTTTTATATTGTTGACAAGAAAGTATGATCAAGTACAAGTATATGATTAATTTATTATTTACAAAATATTTGAATTTTAAATTTAGAAACACTAGAGAAGAAAATATATCACGGTTTTATAATTTTTACCATTTTCCTCAGAATAAATATTTGAATTTTTACGTAATTCCTTAGCTCATCCCATTTGTCCCAGTACCTGAAGCTGTAGATAAGATGGCTTAAGACGAAATAATCTAATTATCCTCCTAAATGAAAAATAATTAATCCCTGTATAATTAATTCATTGTAACTGCTTATTTAATTATATAATCTCCTTTTTAGATTTTTCTTGATAAATTTTCATATGAAATATCAGAGTCTATCCAGCTTAGTGTGGACACAACACATCAAAAGTCAATCTTGCTCCAAAATTATATAATTTAGATAAATTTTTATATTTTATGCCTTTAAACATTATATTTTGAGAAAATAATAAAACAAAAAAAAGGACTTGAGCCTCATGATGTCTAAGGGCTTATATATCGTCTCGTCTTGCACTACCTTTTAAAATACTATATATCAATAACTTAATATAAAAATAAAAAGACAATAATAATGATGACGTTGAGATTCGAGTAATATTGTGTATTCAAATCTTTACGTTTATCTCGTAATTAATAAAACATCTCCATTTAATCATTCACCTTCCAAAATCTAATATCAACAACTTATCATAAAATCTGTAACGATAAACTATTAGTCATGATATCAAGGTTCCGAGTAATATTATGTATTCAAATCTTTAATAGCCTTTTGTTATCTAATTGGGCTAATTCTTTTATTGTTTTTTATCCACAAAAAGAACAAAAAATTGACGGCTAGGATCACTAGATCACATTCTTCCGAAAAAGTTCCCTCCAAATTCAATAAAACAACGGCTAGGATCATCTCCTCTCAAAACGTATCGAATATATGCAAAGGCATACTACGTTTATTATTGTAGACCGCGTCGTAGAGGATCCCTTCGCACAGTAGTATAAAACCCCTGAGCTTTTCCTCTCAGTCTCACTCGTCAAATTTCAGTGTTCTTTTCATTTTCTGAGAGAATTCAGGAAAAACACTGAACTCAAAAGACTCTCCGACTGATTTCACCGGAGATTCATCCCGGAGAATTCGCCGGCGATTGAGGTGAACTGTTCGAAAAACTCAGTCATTATGCTTAATTCATTTAGTTAGGGCTTAGCTTCACGTTGATCATCGATAAATGCATGATATAGTTTTACATGTATATACTCTGATGTATACCTGAATTTGTTTTTGATGGAGCTGTAAACTGATTTTTATTATTAAATTATATGAAATGTATGATATATGAAATGCTGGTGGAGGTAGAGGGTACCTGTAGAATTAGGCAAGGTGCGCGCAAGCTAATCGGGATACCTCCGGTAATAAAAAATAAAAATATAAACAAATTAAAAAAACTATGATGGTGGTATTTGAGCAGCTTGCGCACACCTCGATTATTGCATTGGGTATCTTCTACCTCCTACGTCCCACCAACGTCCCATCACTACACTGTCACCCTAGGCTCACTGACCACCTAGGCTCAGATAGATGTGAAGGAATAAACATTTTTGTTTATTTATTTTACACCTACAACAAGTCCTCCCTGCACGTGAATTTTCATTTTGTCAATGGTAGCGAGGTGATGTTGAACTTAGCACATCTACCTGAGAAGTGACAGATTATTCATTTATTTTTTATCTTCAATATTTTTGGTATTCTGTTTGATTTAATCTACCATTGTTGAGTTTTCAAATTGAGAGTGTGTTTTTTATTTATCAGTTTTTTTTTTCATTTTATTAGGTCTAGTGTTGAATTTATTCTCTCGTTTGTTTTCTAATTATTTTATTTTCATTCTTGGCTTTGTTTTTGAAGTTGGAATGTCGTTCTAAACATAATGGATAGATTGTAGCATTGGTAGAGCTGGGTAGCTGATATTCTGAATTGGAGTTATCTGTACGTCAAATCGGAGGACTACATTTGAAATACTTGGAAATGGTAAAGTTTTCGATATGAATTATTTCAGCATTTATGCAGATTCTGTTGCACTAGACAATTTTTAACTGTTGTAAGACTATTACTTTTATGTTTCTCGCATTCCAGTTAAATTTGGCAGTAATTCTTTCTTGCATTTCAATATCAAAGCATGTTGCGATGTTTTATTCCCTTTTTTTTTCACATTTCGGTAAAAAATTAATCTTTTTCATGTTGAAGAATTGTTAGTTCATGCTGTATAAAATTAATTGAGGCCAGTTGTTCAAACCAAAAGGTTGCATTACTGGTGTTTTGTTCTGCATTCTGAGACAGGATACATTTTGACTCCTCCTTGACTTGTAGAGGGTACTTCATTGATCTCATCTTGTTTGTTCGATATATATTTGTTCAGTCAGCAGATGCACCTGATTAGATGCATTTATCTTCTCGCTCTCTTTCTGGTAACGATTTCTATATCCGTGTTATATTTAGTGTACTAGAATTTAGTTGGTTCAATTATTAAAGCGGGTAGCTTTATCCCTCGTATCTAGCAATTTGTGTTTAGATTTTTTTCCTTTTCCCAATTAGGAATTATATTTTTCAGAGAAAGTGTAAGTGCTATTGCAGACTATTTCCATTCAATTTTTTTGATAAGTCAGTCTAAAGTTTTTCAAATAATGCTCCAATATTCAAGATGGGAAGAGAAATTAAGAAAGATAACTAAAAGAGTGCCTTATTAGTCATGAAATACATGCATGTTTCTCAAACGTATAGGGAAAGGAGCAAAACTAACATAATCTTGTTACCAACATCCGTAATTTTATGCCACGGATGCATTAATGAAGACACTTGTTTTGTTAAACAAGTAATAGCCATTTACTTATCAAAAAAAAAAAAAAAACAAGTAATAGCCATTCTTCTGGATATAAATGCAATAATATCATGCTAATAATACAAATATGTGTATGTCAGATTGGTATTGTTTTCAAATTTTATTAACTGATACCCGTAGGTGTACTTCATAGCTTTATTTTTGCCCATTTACCTTAAGTGGTCTCTACAATAACTTTTTCCTGCTTTTCCTTTTGAAAGTACTATACCTATTGTCTTCGACTTGCCAAGTAGGACGTATTGTGACTTGATAACCTATTAATATATCAGGTTGCATTCCTGATCAGATTCTTTGAACTGTTCTTTAGATATGCGCTTTAATTTCCAAAAGACAGCAGCTGAGGATTACCTAGCTTTTTAATCTATATAGTTTAAGGAAGAAGGGTCATAAATACCGATGTGCTATAAAAACTTGCTCAATTTTATCCTCCATTATATTTGGGATCTATCCAAAGTCCAAACCCTGCCGATAGGAACAAGTCTCAATTAGACCCTTTACAATTAATGATCTTCCAGTTGTTTTTATTCACTTTTTGCTGATGCGTCTGCCAATGTGGACACTTATCTCCTCTATTAATTTTGCCTTGCCGTTTTTCATCAATATCGTTCTGGCCAACACTTCCAAGTGAGGGTTTTTCATCAATTAATTTCATCTCCCTTCTTCCTTTGAAAGTAAGGGTTTAGCATTGAGTTTTTTTCAATATCTGAAGGACATGTGTCAGCACCTCAAATCCCGTATGCCAAGAGCTTGTCAAATGATTTGCTTAAACAAGTCTTTTTCCTTTGAGACTTAATTAAATCTTTGAAATTTACTTATTTTTATTTCAAGCAAAGATTTGAAAAAAAATTTCTTCCTAGTTTTGATCAAAATAAAATCTATTGAAAACAATCAGAACAAAAATATAGTTACAGTGCAGGATAATCTGAACTTTTTCAATTGGAAAAGCCGATCAACCTCAAGCTCAAGCTGTTTTTGCAGCTCCCCTTTGTTTAGCAGCTCTTTTATCTGCAAATCCAGAAGCAGATTCCTTTCCTTGAGCATCTTTGCCGTCTTCTCTCTATCGATTCTTAGCTTCTCAAGATTTTTACAAATGGCGCTGAGCTCCTCGGCTAAGGATGATTCGAATCGAATGGTTCTGCCTGAGTGCAGATTGGCTTTTCCTTTCTCGGAGTTGAGAATTTTGGATAAAAATTCTCTTGTTTGAGTTGTTGGTTAGTGAGATCTCGATCCACATATTTCCTGTTTCGGCTTGGGATATTTATTTGGATTGGTGGTAAGTGGAGTCGCCAGAATACTCTTTGGTTGAAGGGGTTTCCAATCATATTTTGGCGGGGGTTATCTGATTGTTGAGATAGATGATGGAGTTGTCTAAGGCATTTTCTTTTCCAAAATGGCATCTCCTGGCATACCAAATTTCACGTTGGCATACCGGATTTCACGTGGTAACACACTCCTTCAGAGTTCAGACATTGAAAAATTATTTCAACCCTAAATCCTAACTTTCAAAAGAAGAAGAAAGGGAAAGGAAATTAATTGATGGAGAACTCCAACTTGGAATAGTTGGCCGGAGACCTAAATGACGAAGAAGATAACCGGAAATTAATAAAGGGGACAAAAGTATCCACATTGACGGAACATCAGCAAAAGCAAATTAAAAAATTCAGCTAGTGGATCGTTAAGCGGGAAGGAAAAATTGAGATTTTTTTCTTTTGGTTTTGGAGGGGGGGGGGGGGGGGGGGGGGGGTTGAATAGACCCAACTATAAAAGTGGTAAACATGAGCAATTTCATAAGTGCAGGTGTATTTTCGACCCTTTTCCCATCTTTTAAATAGTTACAACTGACTTTGCTAGCGACCTTTATCTTTTAGGTAATCTATTTTCCTCCCAAGCAAATACAGAAGTTAGAGAAAACAAACTCATGCATATTGATTAGGCTTTCTGCATATGACTATCATATGCTCATTATTTATCCTGAAGTTGGTCATTTGCCTTCCAAATTGCTTCGTACTCGTTCCTCTGCTCAGATATAGAGAGCAAGGAGAAGAGAACTCCTTTTACTATTACAACCTGAATTATTCTTTTCCCCTCGTTGACTATTGTTATGTGATCTTCCCAGTCTTTACAGAATAAGGGCCTTTGGATGCTAAAAGACAATGGTACTCTAACTGATGGAGAGATGGGCGGCGAGACTTCGTCGAGGATTGAACAGAAGCGTGCTCATCAATTTTTTATGGATGCTTCTGAAGGGGAGTTATTCTACAATAAGAAACAAGCTCTGCAGTCTGTCAGTGATAAACCAATTTCAACACCTGCAAGTCTGAACTTTTCCTTCTGGGGTAACGCATTTAATTCTCAGTCTGCCGCACTTCATTCTAGTGATCGATCACGTGCACCTGAGCCTCTAGGCACATTCAGCTTTGGTGATACAAACGTCTTCTCTTCAGGCAATGAAAATGTGAAAACAGAAAGAAACCGTTTCATGAATCTTCTTCAAAATAATTCAACTGTGAGTTTATCAATGTCTCATGCTGGGGAAGATCCTGTTTATCAGAATGCTGGAACTAGAGAAGCCAGGGTCAATCTTGCAAATGGATATACAAGTGGTTATCCTTTTTCTTTGCGGAACTCTTCAAGTATCGGAGAAGATAGCATAAATGCTACAGCACTAGGACTAACATATAGTGCTGGAATTGGAAATGTCATTTCAATGGGGCACGACTTCGCAGAGGGCGAACAAACTGCCACTCCTATAGGCAATACAGTCAACAAGGTGAATGGAAATCGCATGCTAATGGGTCATCAGTACGGCAGGGGTGACTGCAGTCTGTATCTTATGGATCAATCATTAGACAAAGGAAACGGCTATTACAGAACAGCAAATCAGCCATACATGGAAAATGGAAATTTCATGCCAATACCATCTTATGGCAACACGCATGAGAATTTCATTTCCATGTTCCCTTCATATAGTAAAGCTAATGAAAACTTCATGTTGGGTCTGACTGGTAATGCAGATATTGGTGTTGCCTCTTGGTGCCCAACTCCTGATAAAGTGGTAGAAGCTGTCATATCAACTGGTACTTGCAGCAAAGAAAATTCAAGCTTCATATCAATGAGTAAGGGTGAAAGAGCCACCATATCTTTTGAGGAGATTCAGCAAGAGCATGGAGGAAATAATCTTTCTGACAAGGTCATCAGCAGCTATGACTTGTTGATAAGTGAATCCTCTCTTGAAGCTTCAGAATCACTGACAGAGAGAAGTACAGTGGAGCATTCTGCAGATCAACTTGAGATCGTTGCTCCAGAAACTACTGTCAGAACAGAAAACGTGTCCAAGCAGAAGGCGCAGAAGACACCTAAGAGTTCCCCGAACAATTTCCCATCCAATGTCAAAAGTTTATTGTCAACTGGTATACTTGATGGAGTGCCTGTGAAGTATGTCTCGTGGTCAAGGGAGGTGCGTTTTGATTCTTGAATTCTTCCGTGATGTTTAGAGGTTTTTGTTCTGAGTATGTTTTACATGCATACATGCAGAAAACTGTTCGAGGAATTATTAAAGGGACTGGTTACCTGTGTGGCTGCAATGACTGCAAGCTGTCCAAGGCAAGATCTTTTAGTTTTCTAGTATATGTTCTCGGCAATTCAAGCAAGATGCTTCCTCAAAATTTCATGTCTAAGGGGGCATTTATGTTTTTTACGCAGAATCTAAATGCTTTTGAATTTGAGCGTCATGCTGCTTGCAAGACCAAACATCCTAACAATCATATTTACTTCGAGAATGGGAAGACAATTTATGCTGTGGTCCAGGAGTTAAAGAATATCCCTCAGGAAAAGCTGTTTGAAGCAATTCAAAATATCACTGGTTCTCCTATCAACCAGAAAAACTTTCAAACTTGGAAAGGTGAATACTCTGTTTCTCCATAAGTGCCCGTAAAGACACAATTTTTTTACTTGTTTATTCCTTCTAGTTTGAGGTGGTAAAATTGATTAGTGTGTGATAAATGTATGACAAAAGTATCACGTGTTTTAACGGGTTTGGATAAGTATGTGAAAGCTGCACTTATTTCCCCCCATTTATAGCTAGACCCGTTTTAATTAGCCGATGTGTCCTGTGTTACCTATTTCACTCTTTAACCAATTTTACCACCTCTACTACTATTCTATTTTAATTTTTAACACACTCGTTTCTTTGTCTTGTACTCAGCTTCCTATCAAGCTGCTAGTCGTGAGCTTCAGCGTATCTATGAAAAAAATGAAGTGGCAAAACCATCTTGATTTGCACTCTTTTGCTCCTGGTTTTTCTTGAGGTCCACTGATGGAGCAATGTACTCTATTTTTGAAATTGTGAACAAGTTTTGATTCTTCTATAGATACCCCAGGAAGATGGTGATGTATTATATTGGGTTCTAATTACTGTGAGAGATTAATATGCTATTTAAACTCTGATTTTGTAAAATCTCAACTCTATTTGGTCTTTAACATTCTTACTGAAGTTCCTGATTTTGTTTAATTAACTGTTTTGGCTAAACTGGGGGAGTTAGTTGTTGATACACAGTTATTTTCTGTTTGAGAATAACATCGGAAAACATTCAGTGGAATGAGCTTCCCAAATAATGTTGTTAGAGGTGTTTTTCACTATGTTGTGGTCAAAGTGGTGAAGATGTGAGCAGGTAATAACTGGATCAGCTATATATTAACATGGGTGTTTTGTGGCTGAAAAGCTGGATAAGATGTTAGAAGTAGCTCAACCATTTGCACCCAAAGGTATGGGCTAGTGGTTAGCAAATCTTGGAGATGAGAGTTCAAATTCGGGTAGAGACAAAAACAACACTAGTACTTGTGTTGATGGAAAGTCTCAGTAGAACAGTTGAATCGAGCACAAGCTCACAACTAGCTGGTAGAATAGTTGATAGAGCGGATTTAGACTAGCATTATGGTGGGCTAGTAGTGAAGAGAGCTCTATAAAGGAGTAAATGCGATATCCTTTTCTTTGGCCAAATACCAACACAGCCCCTTAAACTTGGCATGTTTTGTAAAACAGACATGAAGTTACATAGTGGCCAGATAGGCACTTCAACTCATCCCAGGTATTATTTATTACTCTTCTTTACGCCAAGCTTCCAAAACTTATTTAATTTGAAATATTTTTTTTTATTAAAAGAAAAACTCCTTTGGGCCGCACCATTTTTGGCTACAATGACCCAAATGGAGTTGTTAAACTAAAATTACACTCAAATTAGGGCTTCTGGACAAACTTTATACCGTAAATGCCCTTATCGTTAGGTTTGAATTTCTCTCTCATCCATTTAATGTTTGTCTTCCCAATACACCAAAATATTAAGCATGCAAACCCTCTTTCCCATATTTTTTTTTTATCTTTTTACGTATTTTTTCATGCTTTTTTTTGTAGTATACACATATATATTTCGAATTTATTCATCTATATACATATATTTTTAGAGAAAATACTTCTTTTTAGAAAAGAGAGTTATAATACTACTTAATTCTTAGTGTTATAATACTTCTTTTTAGAAAAGAGAGTTATAATACTTCTTAATTCTTAGAGTAAAGAAAATATATTTTATATTTGATATAATAATAAAAAGATAGTTATTAAAAATTAAGATGAATAATAAGATATTGTTAGCTTCGATATTTCATTGCTAAATGTTAGCGCCACTATACTATCGATGAATTTCACTTTTTTTGTTAAAAAATCCATATTTAATTTAATATATTTTCTTTTTATTTAGTGATGAAATCATAAATCTAACATTATTTCATAGATAAATAGTTTCTTGCACTAAATCCGTCATAAAATTCTTTAATATATGAGTACTTATTTAAAATAAGTGTTTAGATATATGAAATTATTTTAAGTACTTATTCAAAATAATTCAAGACCACATATACATAAATAAATGGATAAATAAATATATAAAGTCTTCACCATATGAGTAATTAAATTAACAGTTTAGATATAAAAAGGTACTCCATATGCTTATTTAATAAAATAAGACTTTAAATATAAGAAATTAATCTAAATACTTATTTAAAAATAATAAAGGACCACTCTCTCTCTCTCTCTCTCTCTCTCTCTCTCTCACACACACACACACACATACAATATATATATATATATATATATATATATATATATATATATATATATATATATATATATATATATATATATATATATATATATATATATATATATATATATATGAGCTTGATAAGTCAGTGAGTTGATAAGCTTTGAGGCCTTAAGTATACTGATCTATTGCTTAACTTTAGTTTTTATATTTTAAAATTTTTTATTTGAGAATTAGTAAATTCTTTGATTAAATACAATTACTAAATAGTTTATATTTTAGAAAAATATAACTTTTATATTTAAAATTCATTATTCCTAAAATATCTCTATGTTCTTTTTAGACTAGCTCTTGTAATGACTTTGGTAATCAAAGAATAATTTTTATTTAACTATTTATTATAGTCAAATAATACTATTAATATGGTAAATGCATGACAAAAAGTTATAACTAGCTAGCGGAGTATATTGTCTCTTCGAATTTTGTGGCTATATTATCTTATCACAACAAATAATTATAGTTATTAAGCCAACTATTGCCATGATTATTTATGACATGAATAAAAAAAATTACATTCAATGTTTCTTGTAAATTATGATTCATAGTTATATTGACTGTTTATATAATAGGCAATATATAATTTCATTTATTAAGGTCATACGTATCGGTTACTAGTTATTTATAGCAACTATGTAAGTCCATTGACTAAGGTTGTAGTCATATAACCTATGTTAATTACATCGTTGCGATTCATAGTTATATTGGTCATTTATATAATAGCCAATATATAATTTCATTCATTAAGGTCATACGTATCGGCCACTAGTTATTCATAGCAACCATATAAATTCATTGACTTAGGTCATAGTAGTATAGCCTATGTTCAGGGGCGGATCCACCCTTATGGGTGGGAGTGGTATGGCACCCACTCAGTTGGTAAAATTATCGTATATTTATGTGTAAAAAAATTTCAAACTAGGTTAAATATATGATCTTGCAACCCCCATTCGCAAACTAGACAAAAATGTCATGACTGGTAGACCTTTTTGAAAGCTTTTCTCGTATGTAAAATTCAAGTTGGAATTTATCTTGAACCTTGTCTGACTTTCTCTTTTCGTTGTGCTTTTTATTTCTTTTTTCTCAGTCATTTTCTTTTTTGGCTACCTCTCAATTTTCTATTTGTCGTTTATTATTTTTATTTTTTCCCTCTATTCTATTACTTTATTTACGATATTTAGCAAGAACACTCAAACCAGAGCCTCCAAAATTTAAAAATTTCATAATATAAGCATTTCTCTTAATCTCAAATCTTTTAGTTTTCTTCTTTCAAATCAAAAAAACTTGGGTCTTGATTTAGATTGAGATCAAAATTAATTTATAATTTATTTTTTTTATAACATAAAAATTTGTATTACTATGATTGGTAAATACAATTTAAATCTCTTTAGTAATAAATTATGATGAATATTTCGCAAGCATTAGATTTATGATTTTAAGTTTTGAGATCTTGTAGTTTATCTAATTCCGCATTTACTTATGGGGTATAATTTATCTATTAAAGATGATTTTTTTTTCTTATTCTGATCGGTGGAGTTTTCTTATTAAAGATTTTATTTTACTTGTGCAAATTTATTTTTAGCATACAAAAAAATGTAGTTCCCTAGTGAAAATATTGATTTTACTTGTATTATAAATAATAAAAGTGTGATTCCTTCTTTAAAATGTTAATTATATTTGCTTCTTAATGTGTGAGATGTAATTTTCATACGACAATAATAACATATATACCCAATAAAATTCCATAAGTAGGGTCTGAAAAATTGATGAAATTTTTATATTTGCAAATAAAGTGTTTATTAAATTTCCAAATAAACTAAAAAATGAACCGGACAATCATTTCGAACAAACTATATATTAGTAGTTATTATAAAGTATAAATTAAAGATAATTTTGGCACCCGCCGCCTTTAAATCTAGATCCGCCTCTGCCTATATTAATTACATCGTTACCATTCATAGTTATATTGAATTGACCGTTTATATAATAGCCAATATATAATTTCATTCATTAAGGTCATATGTATCAGCCACTACTTATTCATAGCAACTATATAAGTCCATTGACAAAGGTAGTAGTCATATAACCTATGTTAATTACATCATTGCGATTCATAGTTATATTGGTCGTTTATATAAAAGCCAATATATAATTTCATTCATTAAGGTCATACGTATCAGTCACTAGTTATTCATAGTAACCATATAAGTTCATTGACTTAGGTCGTAGTCATATAACCTATATTAATTAAATCGTTGCGATTCGTAGTTATATTGAATTGACCGTTTATATAATAGCCAATATATAATTTCATTCACTAAGGTCATACGTATCGGCCACTAGTTATTCATAGCAACCATATAAGTTCATTGACTTAGGTCGTTGTCATATAACCTATGTTAATTACATCGTCGCGATTCATAGTTATATTGAATTGATCGTTTATATAATAACCAATATATAATTTCATCCATTAAGGTCATATGTATCGACCACTAGTTATTCATAGAAACCATATAAGCTCATTGCTAAGGTCTTAGTCATTTAACTTATGTTAATTACATCGTCGCGACTCATTGTTATATTGAATTGACAGTTTATATAATAACCAATATATAATTTCATTTAATAAGGTCGTACGTATAGGCCACTAGTTATTCATAGCAACCATATAAGCCCATTGACTAAGGTCATAGTCATATAACCTATGTTAATTACACCATTGCGATTCATAGTTATTGTCACGTCCCGAACTCCCATCATCGGGCCGTGATGGCGTCTAACGTTGAACCCGCTAGACAAGCCAACGTGAATAAATAAACTAGCATATTAACATCAATTTAAATAGGATAAACTAAACGGTTCACAATTTAACAACAGAAATAATATGGTTTCAAGCTAAATAAGGACAACATAATACAACAACGCGTAAAAAAAAATTTCCCCAAAACCTGGAGTCATAAACTCACGAACTGTCTATAAGAGTGTTAAATACAAGTCTGGAAGGAAATACATTCCTGTCTCTGAAGCTAGAGGAAAAATAAGACAGAATCGAAGACAAAAGGGATGGAAGAGACGCCAAGGCCCACGAATGCCAGCGAGTATACCTTGAAGCCTCTATGATAAGCTGGAAAACACTCCCACTAATGATGTCCTCCGGGTCCGGCTGCGTAATCTGCAGAACATAAAGAAGTGCAGGTGTAACATCAGTACAACCGACCACATGTACTAAGTAAGTGCCGAGCCTAACCTCGGCGAAGTAGTGACGAGGCTAAGACACGACAAAAAAGTGTACCTGTGCAGTTCAATAATATAGCAGAAACTAAACAAGAATACAATTACGGGGAAAACATGCTGGGGGTAAGAGATTGCAAATACTGAAATGACAGAAACGAAGCAACAGTCTGAAATATCTGAAAATAATAACAGGAAATGACAACACAGGTTAAACAGTGAAGGATGCGGCACAACATGTCCCACCGTGCATAATAACAATATAAAACACGGCACGGAATGTCCCCTCGTGCATAATAACAATATAAATATGGCACGAAATGTCCCCTTGTGCATAGTCAATGTAAAACATGGCACGGAATGTCCCCTCGTGCATAATAACAATATAAACATGGCACGAAATGTCTCCTCGTGCATAATCAATGTAAAACATGGCACGGAATGTCCCCTCGTGCATAATAACAATATAAACATGGCACGGAATGTCCCCTCGTGCATAATAACAATATAAACATGGCACGGAATGTCCCCTCGTGCATAATAACAATATAAACATGGCACGGAATGTCCCTCGTGCATAATAACAATATAAACATGGCACAGCATCACCCTTCGTGCTTTAACACTCTTCCTCACTCAAACAACAATCACAAACAAGGGCAAGGAAATAAATAGAGTAAAAATAGAAATCCCGGCAAGGGAACATCAATTAAATAATTAAATCTCGGCAAGGGAACATCAATTAAACAATTAAATCCCGACAAGAGAACAATAACAGTAATCTCAACATCTCAATAAGGGAAACAATATCAAAGAACCAATGAACCGGCAAGGGTATATTTTAGTAGCTCTTTCTCTTTCTTTCACTTCATTTCATAATTTACTCTATTACTTGAGCCAATGCTCCAAAGGATACAATTATCTCATATACATCATTCGTATTACAATCTGAGCCAATGCTCCAACAGAGTTTAAAGATTACAATTCCCTTCACATACTCTTCACAACATATAGAAATCATCAATTAAGCATGGAAATTACCACAAAATCAGAATATTCACAATATAAGGACTCGCGGTCATGCTAGACACCAATGTATAGATACTCGTCACCATGACTATACATTGTATTTGACAATTAGCAAGTATCAAATTATACTCAACTCATATTCCCTCAAGCTAAGGTTAGACCAAACACTTACCTCGGGTTCGAAGTATAGCAATCAACCCGAAACCACACGTTTGCCACGAGAATCCGACTCCAAATGGCCCAACTCTATTCAAATAGATTTCATACCGTAAATAACATCTCATGCAACTGATTCTACTATTCAATTCAAGGTTACGACGCGAAATTAGGTAAAAAGACCAAAACGCCCCTCAGGACAGCCTCTCGGCGTCGGGTAAATTTTATATTTTCAGAACTCTCGTTCTCTCACGAGTCTAGCCATATAAGAATCTCTCAAATCGGAGGTCCTAAGTTCTACCCCAAACACCCAATTTTCACCCATGGAAATCTTTGATTTTAAGTTGAAAACATGTTAAATGATGTTAATGATTGAAATAAATGAGTAAAAACAAACTTACAACTGATTTGGAAGAGTCTTGTTCTTGGAAAAATCGCCTAAGAGTGTTTGAGTTTGAGAAAATATGAAATATGAAGTCAAAATTCGATTTTTGTACAGTGCAGGTTACTGGTTGGCATGGGAATTGCGAACAGGGGTTCGCAATTGCGAACCCTTCAGACATTCCCAGCCTTCGCATTTGCGAACCTCATGGTCGCATTTGCGATCAGGCCTGCCCAGGTCAATCTTCGCATTTGCGAACCTTTTGGTCGCATTTGCGAACAGGCCTGCCCAGCTATACCTTCGCATTTGTGAACCTCCTGGTCGCATTTGCGATCCCTGACCAGCAAGGGCACCTTCGCATTTGCGATGAATAGCTCGCATTTGTGATGCTGGCTTCGCAAATGCGAAGCCTGCAGATCACTTGCACCAGCAAATTTCCAAGTTCAAAAATGCAATATGTGGTCTATCCAAAACTCACCCGAGCCATCGGGGCTCCAAACCAAATACACCCACTACCTCAAAAACATCCTATGAACTTATCCGTGCGATCAAATCGCCAAAATAACATCATACACATCGAATTAACCTCAAAATCCATGAATTTTATCAAACTTCATAAAACATCAAATTTTCCATTTTAAGTCCGAAACACGTCAAACGAAATCCGTTTTCAACCAAACTTTACAGGAATGACTTAAACCATATATAAGACCTGTACCGAGCGCCGAAACCAAAATACGGGCCCGATACCATCACTTTCTAATCATATTTCATTTTCAATTTCCTTACATATTTTCAGAAAACAATTTTACTCAAAAATTCATTTCTCGGGCTTAGGACCTCGGAATTCGATTCCGGGCATACGCCCAAGTCCCATATTTTCCTACGGACTCTCCGGGACTGTCAAATCATGGGTCCGGGTCCGTTTACCCAAAATGTTGACCGAAGTCAAAATTATTCATTTTAATATCAAATCTTAGCATTTTTCACAAAATTTCATATTTAAGCTGTCCGGCTACGCACCCGGATTGTGCATGAAAATCGAGGCAACTACAGATGAGGTTTTCAAGGCCTCGAAAGTACGGAATGGGTAACAAAATAGGTGATGACCCCTTTGGGTCGTCACATTCTCCACCTCTAAAACAACAGTTCGTCCTCGAATGGACAGAAGAAGGAAGTACCTGAGTCGGGAAATAAATGAGGGTAACGGCTCCGCATATCGGACTCGAAATCCCAGGTCGATGCCTCAGGAGGCTGACCTCTCCACTGAACACGAACAGAAGGGAAACTCTTGGATCTCAACCGACGAATATGTCGGTCTATAATAGCTACCGGCTCCTCCTCATAAGCTAAGTCCTTGTCCAATTGCACAGTACTGAAATCTAACACGTGGGCTGGATCGCCGTGATACCTCCGAAGCATGGAAACATGAAAAACTGGGTGTACGGCTGATAAGCTAGGTGGCAATTCAAGTCTATAAGCCACCTCTCCCACTCGATCAATAATATCAAACGAACCAATGAACCTAGGGCTAAGCTTTCCCTTCTTCCCGAATCTCATCACGCCCTTCATAGGCGACACTCGGAGCAATACTCGCTCACCAACCATGAAAGCCACATCTCTAACCTTACGATATGCATAACTCTTTTGCCTGGACTGAGCTATACGAAGCCTATCCTGAATGATCCTGACCTTGTCCAAGCCCTCCTGAACCAAATCTGTACCTAATAACCGAGCCTCTACCGACTCAAACCATCCAACCGGAGATCGACACTGCCTACCGTATAAGGCCTCATAAGGAGCCATCTGGATACTCGACTGGTAGCTGTTGTTGTAGGCAAACTCTGCTAAAGGCAAGAATTGATCCCATGATCCTCCAAAGTCAATAACACAAGCTCGGAGCATATCCTCCAATATCTGAAATAGTCCGCTCGGACTGTCCATCCATCTGAGGATGAAATGTTGTGCTCAACTCCACCTGGGTGCCTAACTCTCGCTGAACTGCTCTCCAGAAACGCGAGGTAAACTGCGCGCCCCGGTCCGAAATGATAGATATCGGCACACCATGAAGGCGAACAATCTCCCGGATATAGGTCTCAGCTAACCTCTCGGATGGATAGGAAACTACCACAGGAATGAAATGCGCTAACTTGTTCAGCCTATCAACAATGACCCAAACTGCATCGAACTTCTTCCGGGTCAACGGAAGTCCAGTAACGAAGTCCATAGTGATCCTCTCCCACTTCCACCCGGGAAGCTCAATCCTCTGAAATAAACCACCAGGCCTCTGATGCTCATACTTAACCTGTTGAAAATTCAAACATCGTGCCACATATGCCACAATATCCTTCTTCATTCTACGCCACCAATAATGCTGCCGCAAATCCTGATACATCTTCGTGGCGCCCGGATGAATAGAGTACCGAGAACTATGGGCCTCCTCTAAAACCAACTCTCGAATCCCATCAACAGTGGGCACACAAACTCGCCCGTGCAATATCAAAACACCATCATCATCTAAGGTCACCTACTTGGCACCTCTGCGCTGCACCATGTCTCTAAGGACACATGAATGGGGATCATCAAACTGCCGATCACGGATACGCTCCAATAATGAAGAATGAGCGACCGTACAAGACAACACCCGACTAAACTCAGAAATATCCAACCTCACAAACCGATTGGCCAAAGCCTAAACATCCAAATCAAGCGGCCTCTGACTGACCGGAATAAAAGCAAGACTGCCCATGCTAGCTGGCTTCCTACTCAAAGCATCGGCCACCACATTGGCCTTCCTCGGGTGATATAAGATGGTAACGTCTTAATCCTTCCACAACTCTAACCACCTTCTCTGCCTCAAATTCAACTCCTTTTTCTTGAACAAGTAGTGAAGACTCTTATGACCCGTGTACACCTCACACGCCACGCCATACAGATAGTGCCTCCAAATCTTCAATGCGTGGACAATGGCTGCCAACTCCAAATAATGCACTGGATAGTTCTTCTCATGAATCTTCAACTGCCTCGAAGCATAAGCAATGACCTTGACATCATGCATCAACACTGCACCAAGCCCAATACGGGAAGCATCGCAATAGACTGTATAAGGCCCTGAACATGTGGAAAAAACCAATACCGATGCCGTAGCCAGAGCTGTCTTGAGCCCCTGAAAGCTCGCCTCACACTCGTCCGACCATCTGAACTGCGCACCCTTCTGGTTCAACCTGGTCATTGGGGCTGAAATAGATGAGAACCCCTCCACGAACCGACGATAGTAGCCTGCCAATCCCAAGACACTCCGAATCTCTGTAGATGATGCTGGTCTAGGCCAGTTCTTGACTGCCTCGATCTTTTTCGAGTCAACCCGAATACCCTCCGCTGATACGACATGACCCAGGAGTGCAACTGAACCCAACCAGAACTCACACTTCGAAAACTTCGCATATAGCTGACTATCCTTCAGAGTCTGAAGAACCACTCTGAGATGCTGCTCGTGCTCCTCCTGACTGCGGGAGTATATGAATAAATCAGCAATGAAGACTGTCAGGAACGAGTCTAAATAAGGCCTGAACACTCGGTTCATCAAGTCCATAAACGTTGTCGGGGCATTTGTCAACCCAAACGACATGACTAAAAACTCATAATGCCCGTACCAAGTGCGGAAAGTTGTCTTAGGGACATCGGATGCCCTAATCCTCAACTGATGTTAGCCAGATCTCAAGTCTATCTTTGAAAATACCTTGGCACCCTGAAGCTGATCGAACAAATCATCAATCCTCGGCAGTGGATACTTATTCTTGATTGTAACCTTGTTCAGTTGCCGGTAATCAATGCACATCCTCATCGAACCATCATTTTTCTTCACAAACAATATTGGAGTGCCCCAAGGAGAAACGATGGGCCTAATGAAACCCTTCCCAAGCAAATCCTGCAATTGTTCCTTCAACTCTTTCAACTCTGGCAGGGCCATGCGATACGGCGGAATAGAAATGGGTTGGGTGCCCGGAGCCAGATCAATGCATAAATCAATGTCCCTGTCGGGTGGCACCCCCGGCAGGTCTGAAGGGAATACCTCAGGAAACTCACGAACCACGGGTACCGAATCAATAGAGGGAACCTCAAAGCTGGAATCGCGCACATAAGCCAAATAATCCAAACACCCCTTCTCGACCATATGTCGAGCCTTCACGTACGAAATAACACTGCGGGTAGAATGACCAGGAGTCCCTTTCCACTCCAAGTGGGGCAAATCCGGTAAGGGTAAGGTCACTGTCTTGGCATGACAGTCTAGAATAGCATAATAGAGGGATAACCAATACATCCCTAATATAACATCAAAGTTGGCCATACCTAAAAGCAATAAATCAACACGGGTCTCAAGACCCCCAATCACCACAATACAAGAACGATGGACTCGATCGACCATGATAGAATCACCCACCGGTGTAGCTATATAAACAGGAATACTCAGTGGATCACTAGGCATGACCAGGTATGGTGAAAAATAAGAGGACACATACGAATATGTAGACCCTGAGTCAAATAGAATGGAAGCATCTCTATCAAAAACCCGAATAGTACCTGTAATGACTGCATCTGAAGACTCAACCTCTGGCATGGCTGGAAGAGCATAACATCGGGGCTGGGCCCCACCACCCTGAACCACATCTCTAGGATGGTCGGATGCTGGCTGGCCTCCACCTCTGGCGGCCTAAGCTCCACCCCTATGACCTCTACCTCCACATCTAGAACCTCTACCCCCACCTCTAGCTGGCTGGGCAGGTTGTGGAACACCTGGTGCCTGTACCATGGCACGAGAACCCTGATGCTGAGACCCACCAGAACCTCGAGGGAAAACCTGGAAATGTGCCCCAAACCACCGCAAGTATAACAAGGCCTCTGCTGATGTGACTGCTGACTCTAGAACTGGCCCTGTCGACCCTAATAACCACCCTGGAAATTCTAAAGCGACGGTGCACCGATAGGTGCTGGTGGCGCACTGTAAAAATGTTGATCGGAATAGTGCGTCTGATAACCACGATTACCTGAAGTACCATGGGAAACTTGGAGAGCTGACTGAAAAGGTCGGAGAGAATGACCTCTGCCCGAAGAATCCCTGCCCCCAGATGGGGATCCACTGAAATGACAGAAATGACGGGGCCTCTTGTCAGCACCCTGACCACCACTCTGCGACAAAATCATTTCAATCCTCCTGGCCACATTGGCCGCATCCTGGAACGATATATCGGTACCTGACTCTCTAGCCATCTGAAGTCTGATAGGCTGGGTCAATCCCTCAATAAATCTCCGAACCCTCTCCCGATCAGTGGGAACTATCACAAGAGCATGTTGGGCTTGAGTGATGAACCTGGTCTCGTACTGAGTGATGGACATGGATCTCTGCTGGAGATGCTCAAATTGCCTCCGAAGGTCCTCTCTTTGGGTAATGGGAAGGAACTTCCCCAGAAATAACTCTGAGAACTGAGTCCAAGTCAAAGGTGTAGATCCAGCTGGTCTGGTTAAGCAATAGTCTCTCCACCAACTCTTGGCTACGCCAGATAACCGAAAAGTAGCGAAGTCAACTCCATTGGACTCCACTATGCCCATGTTCCGAAGAACCTTATGGGAGTTGTCCAAATAATCCTGGGGGGTCCTCTGATAGTGAACCAGTAAAAGTAGCAGTGAATAACTTAGTGAACCTGTCCAGTCTCCACAAAGCATCTGCTGACATAGTTGCTCCCTCTACTACCAGTGCTGCAATACCCGGTTGAGCTACTCCGACTGGCTGAGGTGCCGGAGTCTGAACTGTGGAGCTAGTTGCTCTGGCACGCGGGCGGCAGGAGTCTGGGCACCTCCCCCAGCCTGAGAGACGCATGGTGTTGTAGGAAGAAGACCCGCCTGTGCTACACTCTCCATGAGTCCGACTAGACGGACAAGGGCGTCCTGAAGCACTGGGTAGTTATGAACCCCTCTGGGACCTGAGCTGGTCCAACTGGTACTGCCGGAACTGGGACCTCCTCGTCAGACTCGACCTGAGGGTCCTCCATTGGGGCTGCTTCTCTAGGCTGAGCCCGAACCCGACCTCGGCCTCTAGCATGGCCTCGTCCTCGACCTCGACCCCGAGTAGGAGCTGTAGCAGGAGTGTCAGGCTGTTGGGCGGAACCAAGGGAAGCACGCGTCCTCGCCATCTTTGAGAGAACAGAATAGAATAGAAACTCAATCAGTAATCAAAATTCATAGCGCACGACAGAGAAGAAAAGAAATATGGAGTCATCCTAACTTTGTAGCATCTGGGGGATAAATACAGACGTCTCCGTACCGTTCCCTCAGAATCTACCAAGTTGTCCGTGAGTTGTGAGACCTAAGTAACCTAGTGCTCTGATACCAACTTGTCACGCCCCAAACTCCCACCATCGGGCCGTGATGGCATCTAACGTTGAACCCGCTAGACAAGCCAACGTGAATAAATAAACTAGCATATGAACATCAATTTAAATAGGATAAACTAAACGGTTCACAATTTAGCAGCGAAAATAATATGGTTTCAAGCTAAATAAGGACAACATAATACAACAAGGCGTAAATGTTTTTTTTCCAAAACCTGGAGTCACAAACTCACGAATTGTCTATAAGAGTGTTAAATACAAGTCTGGAAGGAAATACATGCCTGCCTCTTAAGCTAGAGGAAAAATAAGACAAAATCAAAGACAAAAGGGATGGAAGAGACGCCAAGGCCCACTTACGCCAGCGAGTATACCTTGAAGCCTCCATGATAAGCTGGAAGACACTCCCATTACTGATGTCCTCCGGGTCCGGCTGCGTAATCTGCACAACATAAAAAAGTGCAGGTGTAGCATCAGTATAACCCACCACATGTACTAAGTAAGTGCCGAGCCTAACCTCGGCGAAGTAGTGACGAGGCTAAGACACGAAACCAAAGTGTACTTGTGCAGTTCAATAATATAGCAGAAACTAAACAAAAATACAATTACGGGGAAACATGATGGGGGTAAGAGATAGCAAATACTGAAATGACAGAAACGAAGCAACAGTCTGAAATATCTGAAAATAATAACGGGAAATGAAAACACAGGTTAAACAGTGAAGGATGCGGCACGACATGTCCCACCGTGCATAATAACAATATAAAACACGTCACGGAATGTCCCCTCGTGCATAATCAATATAAACACGGCACGGAATGTCCCCTCGTGCATAATCAATGTAAAACATGGCACATGATGTCCCCTCGTACATAATAACAATATAAACATGGCACAGAATGTCCCCTCGTGCATAATCAATGTAAAACATGGCACGGAATGTCCCCTCGTGCATAATAACAATATAAACATGGCACGGAATGTCCCCTCGTGCATAATCAATGTAAAATATGGCACGGAATGTCCCCTCGTGCATAATAACAATATAAACATGGCACGGGATGTCCCCTCGGGCATAATCAATGTAAAACATGGCACGGAATGCCCCCTCGTGCATAATAACAATATAAACATGGCACGGCATCACCCTCCGTTCTTTAAAACTCTTCCTCACCCAAACAGTAATCACAAATAAGGGCAAGGAAATAAATAGAGTAAAAATAGAAATCCCGGCAAGGGAACATCAATTAAATAATTAAATCCCGTCAAGGGAACATCAATTGAACAATTAAATCCCGGCAAGGGAACAATAACAGTAATCTCAACATCCCAATAAGGGAAACAATATCAAAGCAACAATGACCCGGCAAGGGTATATTTTAGTAGCTCTTTCTCTTTCTTTCACTTCATTTCANTAATTATCTCATAAACCTTCATCATTCGTATTAAAATCTGAGCCAATTCTCCAACAGAGTTTAAAGATTACAATTCCCTTCACATACTCTTCACAACATATAGAAATCATCAATTAAGCATGGAAATTACCACAAAATCAGAATATTCACAATATAAGGACTCACGGTCATGCTAGACACCAATGTATAGATACTCGTCACCATGCCTATGCATCGTATTTGAAAATTAGCAAGTAGCAAATTATACTCAACTCCTATTCCCTCAAGCTAAGGTTAGACCAAACACTTACCTCGGGTCCGAAGTATAGCAATCAACCCGAAACCACACGTTTTCCACGAGAATCTGACTCCAAATAGCCCAACTCTATTCAAATAAACTTCATACCGTAAATAACATCTCATGCAATTGATTCTACTATTCAATTCAAGGTTACGGCGCAAAATTAGGTAAAATGACCAAAACGCCCCTCAGGCTAGCCTCTCGGAGACGGGTAAATTTTACATTTTCAGAACCCTCGTACTCTCACGAGTCTATCCATATAAGAATCTCTCAAATCAGAGGTTAATCACCCTCTCAAATCCCAATTTTAGAAAAACCTAAGTTCTACTCCAAACACCCAATTTTCACCCGTGGAAGTCTTTGATTTTAAGTTAAAACATGTTAAATGATGTTAATGATTGAAAGAAATGAGTAAAAACCAACTTACAACTGATTTGGAAGAGTCTTGTTCTTGGAAAAATCGCCTAAGAGTGTTTGAGTTTGAGAAAATATGAAATATGAAGTCAAAATTCGGTTTTTGTACAGTGGCTACTGGTTGGCATGTGAATTGCGAACCCTTCAGACATTCCCAGCCTTCGCATTTGCGAATCTCATGTTCGCATTTGCGATCAGGCCTGCCCAGGTCAATCTTCGCATTTGCTACCTTTTGGTCGCATTTGCGAACAGGCCTGCCCAGCTTTACCTTCGCATTTGCGAACCTCCTGTTCGCAGTTGCGATCCCTGGCCAGAAAGGGCACCTTCGCATTTGCGATGAATAGCTCGCATTTGCGATGTTGGCTTCGCAAATGCGAAGCCTGCAGATTAGTTGCACCAGCAAATTTTCAAGTTCAAAAATGCAATTTGTGGCCTATCCAAAACTCACCCGAGCCCTCGGGGCTCCAAACCAAATACACCTACTACCTCAAAAATATCCTATGAACTTATCCGTGCGATCAAATCGCCAAAATAACATCATACACATCGAATTAACCTCAAAATCCATGAATATTATCAAACTTCATAAAACATCAAATTTTCCATTTTAAATCCGAAACACGTCAAACGAAATCCGTTTTCAACCAAACTTTACAGAAAGGACTACAGATGAGGTTTTCAAGGCCTCGAAAGTATGAAATGGGTAATAAAATAGATGATGACCCCTTTGGGTCGTCACAGTTAGATTGGTCGTTTATATAATAGCCAATATATAATTTCATTCACTAAGGTCATACGTATCGGCCACTAGTTATTCATAGCAACCATATAAGTTCATTGACTTAGGTCGTAGTCATATAACCTATGTTAATTACATCGTTACATTTCATAGTTATATTGAATTGACTGTTTATATAATAACCAACATATAATTTCATTCATTAAGGTCATATGTATCGGTAACTAGTTATTCATAGCAAACATATAAGTCCATTGACTAAGGTCTTAGTCGTATAACTTATGTTATTTACATCGTCGCGATTCATTATTATATTAAATTGACCGTTTATATAATAGCAATTATATAATTTCATTCATCAAGGCTATACGTATCGGCCTCTAGTTATTCGTAGCAACCATATAAGTCTATTGACTAAGAAAAATTAGACAAATCTAATAAGAATTAAGAAAATTGTCACGACCCAAAACTAACCATGTTGTGATGGCGCCTATCGTGGTACTAGGCCAGCCGACACATTACCAAAAACACATTGATATTTCGTTTTCCAAAGATAAATTCAAAGCTAATCATAATATAACCTTTGCAAAGAGTTCAACTAAAAAAAAGAAGTGCGGAAAAGAAAAGCCTGACATCAGGGTGTCACTAGTCATGAGCAACTACTACAATTGTCTGATAATATCAAGACTAACATAGTCTGGAAAATAACCAAAGACAACTAAGGGAGGATAATGAGGGAGAAAGGCAGGGCTGCGATCGCCAGGCAGCTACCTTGCTAACTCCGATGGATTGCGAATAAATAACCAACAACCGCTACCGTGTCCAGAAACGCCTGGATCTGCACACAAGGTGCAGGGAGTAACGTGAGTACGACAACTCAGTAATTAACAACAGTAAATATAGACTGAGAAGTAGTGACGAGGAAAAATTCAAGTATAGTTAATATCACAAAAACTTAGTAAAATACAACATACTTTAAAACCAGAGTTTGAGTCAAATCAGATCGTTAAATCAAGTTTCCAATAGAATCATTTAAAAACATCTTTCAACAGTTTTAAAATAAAGGCTCAATGCAAGCGTGAGCAAAAATGATGGAATCATATACAGTCCCTCGGGAAAACATCACTCATATACATCCCCTCGGGCAAACCTCATAATCACTCATACCTCACAATCACTCATGCCTCCCAATCACTCAGCACTCGGCACTTGGTACTCGCACTCAGTAGGTACATGCGCTCACTGGGGGTGTGTACAGACTCCAGAGGGGCTCCTTCAGCCCAAGTGTTATATCAAGCCAATCATGGCATAAATCAATGAGGCCCTCGGCCTATATCAAACATGTTGCAGCGTGCATCCCGATCACATAAATATCATCACAAATCAGGCCCTCGGCTTCACTCAGTCATAAACTTCTCCAGCCTCTCGGGCTCTCAGAAAAACAAAGTATTCAGCCCAAACAACATTTATGTGATGCATCAAAATAGAGTAATAGATTTTCCGGTGAACTGAGTTATGCAGTCATTATGTATAAACATGACTGAGTATAGATTTTTAATCGAAAACAATGAGAGGACAGCAAGATAAGACCTCTAAGGGTTCAAACAACACTGCATAAGACCCAAATATGGCATCCAGCCTGATTTGCAGAAATTCTTTCTAAAACACATAAGAAGTATACAGTTTCAACAAAATATTCAACTTTACAGTTGATACAGGACGGACCAAGTCACAATCCCCAATGGTCGCCCACACGCCCGTCACCTAGCATGTGCATCACCTTAGAATAGTCACATGACCCAAAAATCCGGGGTTTTATACCCTCAGGACCAGATTTACAATCGTTACTTACCTCAAATCGATCAAATCTCTGGACCAGATTAACAATCGTTACTTACCTCAAATCGATCAAATCTCTACTCCGCGATGCTCTTGCCCCTCGATTCGGCCTCAGAATGCTCTGAATCTATTCACAGCCAGTACAATACCATCAATATACGCTAAAGGAGTGAATTCCACAAGAAAAATTACCAAATTAGACACTAAACCTGAAATCGGTTCAACCCCGCCCACGGGCCCACGTCTCGAAATCCGACAAAAATTACAAAACTTGAAAGCCCATTCACTCACAAGTCCATACATATGAAATTTATCAAAATCCGACACCGTTTGGTTCCTCAAATACTCACATCAAACTCTCCAAAATCTCAATCCCTAGCCCCTCATTTTCACCCCTAATTTCCACTAATGAATGATAAAAAAATGGGAAAATACCATAGATAGGAGTATTAGAGCTCAAGCAACTTACCTCACTGAAAACCCTTGAATCTCCCTTCAAAATCACTCCAAAAGCTCCAAAAACCGACTTGAAAATGGTGGAAATGAGCCAAAATTCACAAAGTGTTCTGTTTATAGTTTCTGCCCAGGACTTCCACACCTGCGACCCAATATCCGGACATGTGGTTTCGCATTTTCATAAAAAATCCTCCGCACCTGTGGAAAGTCACTAGAAACCCCAACTTCGCACATGCTCTCCACATCCGCATCTGCGCCCCTCGCAGGTGCGGAAAAGACCTAAGCACTTGTGGCCACTGCCTGACCTCTTCTTCTTCGCATCTGCGGGAAATTACTCGCTTCTGTGGGCTCGCAGATGCGACCTCCCCTACTTACCTGCGGACCCATACTACCTCAACATTGTCCTCACCTGCAAACTCCCACGCGTGCCTGCGGCCTCGCACCTGCGGCTCCCCTTCCGCAGGTGCGGAAAACACCAGCAACCTTAAACACCAGCAAATTCAGCTATCTCCCAAGTCCAAAATTGATCTGATAACCACTCGAAACTCATCCGAGGCCATCGGGACCTCAAACAATAATACCAACAAGTCATATATCAACATACAAACTTAGTCGAACCTTCGAATCACTCAAAACAACATCAAAACACCAAATTACTCTTGGATTTAAGCCTAAGAACCTTTAAACTTCCAAATTCCGCAAACGACGCCGAAACCTACCAAACCACGTCTGAATGACCTCAAATTTTACACACACGTCACAAATGACACTTCGTACCTACTCCAACTTCCGAAATCCCATTCCGACCCCGATATCAAATATTCCACTACTGACCAAAATCACCAAGTTTTTAACTTTCGCCAATTCAAGCCTAATTCTACCACGGACCCCCAAATCACTTGGTGGATGCGCTCCAAAGTCCAAAAATCACCCAGCGGAGCTAACGGAACCATCAAAAATACAATCTGAGGTCAATTACTCCATATTCAAAACTTGCTCAAACCTTTCAGATTTAAAGCTTTTAGTTGTGAATCATTCCTCCAAATCAATAATGAATAACTTGAAAATCAAAGTCGATGATTCACATAGTCAATAATACATCATACGGAGCTACTCATGCCCTCAACAACCGAGCGAAGTAAAAATGCTCAGAACGACCAGTCGGGTCGTTACAAAAATAAGTGTTGATCAAATTTAATTTATGGTGAAAACTAATTATGATTGACTCCTATGTTTATAGTAAATAGCTTTTGAAAGCTTTCAAAAATTAGGATTCTTATTTTAATATCTATTCACTAACCATGTGATCCGTTTTCTTCCATTCTACTTTTTTTAATAATTGTTTTTAAAATATTATATGGAGAAGAAAAATAATAGTAGGAAAGTTGTTACAATATTTTATATAATGTATCTAAAAAATAATAAAATAGTATTTTATGATTAATATCTTAATTGAGAGCGATTACTTTAAGTCTGAACGCATAAGATGATTTTTTTAAAAATGGGGTCCAATTTAAAAAATAAAAGAATATGACTTATTTGAATTTGAGATGAGATTTTAAATATATATATATATATATATATATATATATATATATATATAATAACAAAAATAATATTTTGGATACTAACAATAGAGTCAAAGTTTCTTTTAGAATAATTTTTGTTACAGATTCAATGTATGTGGATGTCCCTTCCAATGTATGTAGGTGTTCTTTCCGTAACTGTCTTTGGGAATTCATACCCCAAATGAATGAGTTCACTAATACATCTAATTTCAGAAGATATTTTGTAACCTATAAATAGATAGTTATTCTCCTATTGAAAATACACAAGAAACACATTTGAATAAGATAACTTCTACATTCTCTTCCTATACATTTTGTCTCTATTACTATATTGTTCTATTTTGCTCTCATTTCTTAATACGTTATCAGCACGAAGTTTTAACCAACTGAGGTTATCTGCTTCATCCAAATTTTATCTTCTTCCTAAAAGAGGTAGTCAGTTTCTTTTCCGATTCAGGTATATATTATGTTTATAATGTTTCTATTAGGGTCTTCTTTAACCTACAATTTAATTACCATAGGCATAACTTGTTTTGAATATGATTATAATAATTGCATTTGTATGAAAATAATAATTTTCCGTTAAATTGTTATTTCATTATATAAACTACAAAGAAGTCAATAATCATACACATAAATAAATATGTATTAAAATTGAATTAAAATAATTAGACTAATACAAATATTGTAACAGAATATGCATTTAGAAGAAATTCTTGCAAAATTCAAAAGGTTTAAATGTGTATTCAATAAATTTATCACCTAAGTGTACAAACTAATTAATGACTTTAAAATTAACGACTCAACTATTTGATCTATCGTATTGAATGTTGAAACTTGTCAGAATTGATATCATCTAGTTTTATGCCTACTTAGCTTATTGAAACGAATTCTAAGTAGAAAAAAATTATACTAGTACATATTAATTCAACTTATTTATTCTATGACAATATACTTACATGTCTAAAGTTTTGGTGGGTAATATTAAACACCAATTTATCATCGCATTGCACATAATTATTTTTTTTGATAAATATACATATAGAATATTAATACACGATTATGTACTGTACTGAATTGTTTCATTGATAATAATTCTTGTCATTCTAATTCACTTATTTCTATGATAGTTTTCACTATATCGAATTTGTCAAAACTTGAATTTATGGCACTTGACATTTCTGGAAACTATTTGTCATGGGTACTTGATGCTGAAATTCACCTTGACGCTAAAGGTCTTGGTGACACTATTAAAGAAGGAAATGAGGAATCAAGTCAGGATAAGGCGAAAGCCATGATTTTCCGTCGTCATCAGTGAATATTTAACCTTGAAAGATTGTTGGATCAAGAAGCTGAATGATTTTGAAGATTTACAAATGAACTTAGAGTTGAACCAGGTCCATTACAGGAGACATAGACATACAGAGTTAATGGCACGTGAGGTGATCACAAATAGGAGATAAACACAATCAGTGATCTGAAGATATATCTCCTGATCGAAAAGGTTGCAAATCGATAGGGAGGTGGACTCCTTATTCAGTAAGGACAGAATCAAAGATAGAAGAGGATCTAGGGAGTTGAGATCAACTATAACTCTTCCACCAAGGAAGAGTTGCATCCTAATTCTAGTGTATCTCCTCTTCTACTGATCCTATATATTGTCAAGTGTTCTTATTGAACAGGTGTGCACAAACATAGAAGCAAAACAATAATTGAGAACAAAATTACCAAAGCAATTTTATAAGCAGTTCGTGTGAGAATTTCCTGTGCGGTTCTGAAGCTACTTGAACCAGCTAGAAGAACCAGTTCCATCTGTTGTCTTTTAGTCTATTTTATTTGTAGTAGGTGATTACAAAGTATATCTTTCAGCTTTATCTAGAAGCAATTGTAATAGGTACTAAGTATTCAAGTTAGAGTTAACTTGAAGATTGTCGCAAATAGCTAGAGGCTAGTTTGCCACAAGGGGATTAGAGTTAGTCCTTAGGTTTACAAAAGAGTTTATTTTGTAAATGCTGTTTGGCTCATTGATTTAGTGAAGAGTTTGGAAAAATCCTACTGGGAAGTAGTTCGTGGCTTTTTCACCTTTTGAGCCAGGTGTTTTCCACGTAAAATTGTTGTGTTCCTTTATTTTCTGCAATTATTATTCCGCAAATTGTAGGAGTTGGAACACATAGAAGAACCTGGTCCTTCTATAACTACTGCACGCAAAAATTGGTCACCAAAGAAATCACCCACCCCCTCTTGTGTGGTATTGAAATAGATAAATAATAATTGGTATCAAAGCGGGTTATCCTTGAAGAGGCTAACACCTTAGGAAAAGATCAAGATGAGTGCACCACCTGGGAACTGGGAAGGACAATCAATTGTTAGGCCACCACTCTTCAATGGCCAGTACTACTCCTGGTGGAAGAACAGGATGAAGGATCACTTAATTGGAGAAGACTATGAACTTTGGTACATAGTCACTGACAGTCCTTTAGCCACCATGAAGAAGACTGTTGAAGGAGTAGATGTGCCAAAGACAAGAGCTGACTGCACTGCTGAAGACTTAAGAAAATGGGAAAAGAATTCCAAGGCCAAGAAGTGGCTCGTGTCTGGACTTGGTCTAGATGAGTACAACATAATTCAAAGTTGCACCACTGCCAAGGAAATTTGGGACACTTTGCAAGTGGCACATGAGGGAACTGCACAAGTGAAAAGATCTAGAGGTACATTACTATATTCTCAATATGAGAATTTCTCTATGAAGCAAGGAGAGACCATCCAATAGATGTACACTAGTTTCACTACTCTGACAAATGAACTAAAATCTCTTGGAAGGACTATTCTTGAAGAAGACAAAGTTGAATAAATTTTGACAAGGGTGTTGCCAATCTCTTGGGAAAGTAAGATCACTGTTATTCAGGAATCCAAGAACATGTCAACCCTCAGGTTGGATGAGCTAATTGGAAATCTCACTGCTTACGAAATTAGAAGGCAAACAATGAAGATGGATGCTCCCAAGAAGGATAGAAGTCCGGCATTAAGAATCACTAAGGAAGCAGATCTAGAGGAAGATGAGATGGCCATGATCACCAAGGAATTTAGAAACTATCTCATTAGAAAAAAAAGGCATCTCAAGAGATGGAAACTACAACAAGGCAAAGGCTCCAGAAAAACCCACCAACGAGGGATGCTAGAAATTTGGAAATATTGATCATCACATCAAGAACTGTCCTCAGTGGGAAGTGGAATGGAAAAAGGAAAGATCTGACCGAAGGAACCGTAAGAAGGAAATGGTTCATCCTAATAAAAACAAAATATCAACGAAAGCTATGGTTGCTGCTTGAGGAGAAAGCTCAGACGAAGAATCAGAAGATGAAGATGGAGATGAACAAGCGCTTATGGCAATTGGTGAATCAGATGAGGAATCACGTGAAGAACTAGAGGTAAGTATAATTCATCAAAACAAGATTAAGTTCCTATCTAAAGAAAAACTCTTTGAATTGTTACTTGACTGCTTTGACGATTCTGAAGAAATAAATAAAGAAAAAGAACAGATGTCTAAGGAGTGTGTAATGTTAAAAGCAAAGTGTAAGAACCTGGACCTCAGAGTAAGTGAATCTGTAAATGAAAACACTGCCTTGAAGAACCAGGTTCATCCACTTGAAACTAAGGTCCTAAAGTTAAAATCTGAAAATTTAAAATTGAAACTAGGAACTAGCAAGAAGACAGCTGATAACTCTCAACTCATGTTAGAAGAAAATGTAGGCAGACTAAAGGATGAGTTGTATAATAAAGATGAACAAATAAGAGTGCTAAAAGAGGAACTTGGAAAGGTCAAACATGAACTGGATCAAACACGCAAATGGAATAAATCCTCTGATGCCTTGACATGGATTCAAGAAAATCACAGTAGCAACAGAAGAGGACTTGGCTTTGGGAGTCAACTGCCTAAATTGGATCCCAAAAGTAAGTACCTCACACTTCCTGAGAACAAAATCTGCACCCACCGTGGTAAGACTGGTCACTACAAAATTGAATGCAATGCAAAAGAGCAGGCCAGTCAAAGGAATAAAAGTTTTGTTCGAAAGAAAAATTGGCTGCCAAATTGGGACAGAAGAAGCTTAATTCATCCTTTTTCTCATAGAAAAGGACTCAAACTAGTTTGGGTTCTTAATACTAACCCATGATTTTCTTTTGTAGGTTCAAGTGAAAGGGAGCAGTCAAATATGGTACTTGGATACTGGCTGCTCAAAGCACATGACAGAGAACAAGGAACAATTCCTTTCACTTGAAAACCTCAAAGGAGGAAATGTCTCCTTTGGAAATGGGAAGAAAGGTGAAATTATTGGGGTTGGTAAGGTAGCTAAGTATGACACACGTTCCATTGAGAACGTTTACTTGATAGATGGCTTGAAATATAGCCTAATCAGTGTGTCACAACTGTGTGACAGAGGTAACCTGGTTGCATTCACTTCTACAAAATGTTTTGTGATTAATCTTATCACTGACAAGATTGTTTTGCAGGGAAAAAGAGTAAATAATATCTATATTATAGACCTGACCACACTATCAGAAAATGAATTAACTTGTTTGAGTGTGCTGGACAGTGGTCCCCTCCTTTGGCACAAAAGACTTGAACATGCAAGTCTAAATCAACTCAACAAACTAGTCTCCAAGGACCTAGTGATAGGTCTCCCTAACATTAAGTTAAAAGAAGACAAAGTTTGTGAGGCTTGTGCAAGGGGGAAGAAGGTAAGGTCCTTTTTTCAAAAGCAAGAGAGTAATAAGTACCACCAGGACATTGGAACTTGTTCATATGGATCTATGTTGTCCTATGAGAACATTAAGCAGGGGTGGTAAAAGATATGTAATGGTGCTTGTTGATGACTACTCTAGATTTACCTGGACATTGTTTCTAACATATAATGATGAAGCATTTGATATGTTTACTACTTTTGTTAGAAGAACCCAGAAACAGTTAGGAAATCAACTTGCATCAATAAGATATGATCATGGCACTGAATTTGAAAATGCAAAGTTTACTGAATTTTGTGATGAAAATGGCATAGATCATAACTTTCCTACCCCTAGAACTCCACAAAAAAATGGAGTTGTTGAAATAAAGAACAGAACCATTGAAGATATGGCTAGAACCATGCTTCTTTCTAGTAAACTACCTCATAGCTTCTGGGCAGAAGCAATAAACACTGCATGCTACATCATAAATAGGTGCATGACTAGATCACTTGTAGAGAAGACTCCCTATGAGTTACTTAAAGGGAGAAAGCCCAATATATCCCATCTTAGGGCTTTTGGCTGTAAGTTCTTTATGCACAACAATGGCAACGACTCCCTAGGTAAGTTTGATCCTAGAAGTGATGAGGGAGTATTCTTGGGATATTCTTCACATAGTAAGTCTTATAAAGTGTATAACAAAATAACTATGTGTGTTGAAGAGAGTGTGCATGTTGTTTTTGATGAAACTAACATTCTCTCTGAGAGACAGGAACAAGTAGATGAAGAAATTGGCCTGGTCAGGAATTCAGACCAAACTGGAGCAACACTAGAGGAAGGAACGAGTGATGGAACAAGTTCATCCATCCTAGGAAACATGCCAGGGGGAACTGAGCAACAAACTAATTTCCAAACCTCATTGGAACATGCCCATGATCCTGTTCCTCAGCAACAAGACACTGTAGGATCTTCAAGAAATACCCAGTTGGTAGTAAAACCACACAGATATCAAAGCTCACACCTCATTGAGAACATTATAACTAATCCAACATCTGGAATCAGAACCAAATCCTCTTTGAAAAATCTATGTGTGTTTGATGCTTTTCAATCCCTGATTGAACCTAAAAATATTGTTGAAGCTTTGCAAGATGCAGATTGGGTAAATACAATGCAAGAAGAACTTAACCAATTTGAAAGGAATCAAGTTTGGCATCTGGTACCTAGACCCTTTGATAGATCAGTGATTGGCACAAAGTGGGTATTCATAAACAAACTTGATGAAGATGGAACAGTTACAAGAAACAAGGCAAGATTGGTGGTTCAAGGATACAATTAGGAGGAAGGAATAGACTATGTGAAACCTTTGCTCCTGTGGCAAGTTTGGAAGCAATTAGGCTCATCATAGCCTTTGTTGCTTACATGGAATTCACCTTTCACCAGATGGATGTCAAGAGTGCCTTCCTGAATGGCTATCTCAAGGAAGAAGTGTTTGTCAAGCAGCCTCCGGGGTTTGAAAACAAGGAGAATCCTGATCATGTGTACAAGCTTGACAAAGCACTATATGGACTCAAGCAAGCTCCAAGGGCATGGTATGAAAGGCTTTCAAAATTCCTGCTGGAACATGACTACAAGAGAGGTAAAATTGATAGCACCTTATTCTTAAAAGAAAATGGTAAAGATCTCTTGGTAGTGCAGATATATGTAGATGACATAATCTTTGGGGCAACTTCTGAAAAGCTAAGTAAAGAATTTGCTAAACTAATAGGGAGTGAATTTGAAATGAGCATGATGGGTGATCTTAACTTCTTTTTAGGCTTACAAATTAAACAAAATTCAAATGGAACTATGATCCATCAGCAAAAATATGTGAAAGAATTGCTTAAAAGATTTAAAATGGAAGACTCAAAGAAAATTGACACTCCTATTGCAACAGCCACAAAACTAGATGTAGATGAACCTGGTTCATCTGTTGATCAATAGTTGTATACAGGGATGATTGGGTCATTATTATACCTTACTGTCAGTAGACCTGACATTGTTTTCAGCGTAGGGCTTTGTGCAAGATTTCAGGACAATCCCAAGGAATCCCATTTAACTGCAGTGAAGAGAATCCTGAGATATCTAAAAGGCACCACTGACCTATGTCTTTGGTACCCCAAAAGTAGTAATTTTGATCTTGTGGGATATGTTGATGCTGACTATGCAGGCTTCTTGGTAGATAGAAAGAGCACCTCAGGTATGACACACTTTTTGGGCTCATGTCTTGTGTCTTGGGCCACTAAGAAACATAATTCAGTAGATTTATCTACTGTTGAGGCTGAGTACATGGCTGCAACCTTATGTTGTGCTCAGTTACTATGGATTAAGCAACAACTGATGGACTTTGGCATAGAGGTTGGATGAATTCCTATCTTCTGTGATAACACTAGTGCTATTAGTATGACAAATAACCTCGTTCATCATAAAAGAACAAAGCACATAGATGTTAGACACAATTTCCTAAGAGACAACTATGAGAAGGGAATGATCTCTATTGAATTATGTGCTACTAACAAACAAATTGCTGACATCTTTACTAAGGCACTAAGTAGAGAGCATTTTGAGAGAAACAGGTTAGAATTAGGGATGATTAAAATCACCTAATTGAACCAATTCAAAACAAAATTGAAAATAAAGGAAGGAATTTTTTTTTTGGCTAGGAATTCTGAAAGGTGTAAATAATCAGAATAATTGTTGCTCAGTCCCATGCCTTAAAAGGCATACTCTCTTTCCATGTGTTAATATGACTCCTTGGTTACTAATTACGTTTTTCTATTTTTGAAAATTGAGGCTTAATCAAGAGATTCTAACAAGATGAACCTCGTTCATCATTGCTGGTTCATCTGACAGACAAGGTATGTGCTCATCACTATACACATATTGAAATATCAATAGTTACTCATGAGCATGACTCTATCTATAATAAGCTTTTACAAAATCTAGTACCTATCCCAAATTCGAACCCGTTCCAAAGAGTCCAATCAAATTAAAGTGTCCTAGATTATAGGTGAGTCATAACCGTCACTTATCACATGACACTCCTGAACCGATTAGACTCCCACTTGACCAAAATTACACCCGTTGTGTATTTATTAACCAAGCCTTTAAAACCCCATCATCACTTCTCTAATCCTTCACCCTTTTTTTCCCTAAATCCATAACCGTCGAAACCCTTTCAACCTTCTACTCAAACACCTTGATCCTGATTTTCCTTAACAAAAATCATCACCATGGCTAACACTCCACCTCATGCTTCATCCTCCTCAACCACACCTGACTACAATATCACGCTTGAAGATACTGATTCCACCCCATCTCAATAAAATTCTTCCACTCCATATCAATCACATCCCACCACCCTTCAAAACAACCATGTTTCGTCTCCTCCAATCACTCCCTTTGTACAACCAAGCCCAAATCTAGAACCCAGGAGAAGGCATGTGAAAATGCTCGCCAAAAAGACTGTGGCCTCTGGCTCTCTAGCTAGGAAATTGAACGCAAAGATTCAAGCTAGCCAGGCCCAAGAATCTGAGAACTCCAATGACTCTTTCAAGTCCGCCACTGAGGGGGAAGCAACAGGTTCTTCTGATTCTGAACATGTAACATCTAAAATTAGGTCTGAGTCAGTCACTTCTGAAAATAAGTTTGTTTTAATTGGGTCTGTAGTGGATGTGGAGATTCCTGATAGGAGAAGAAGAGGCGATAAAAATAAATTTTTGAAAGAAATTGAGAGAGAGGGAGAAAGAAGTACTGTGAGGGGAACAGGGGAAGGAGGCACTCCATTGGCAATTTGTGGAACTATCCCAGTGGTTGTTGAAGAAGATGCCAAGGATTTAAGAGGAAGTAATTCTAGAGAGGCCGCAGAGGGGATGGAAAATCTTCAACATGCAACCGACGAACCTGGTTCATCCATTGAGGAAACTATGGCTGATCTTATAAGAAAATTAGGGGAGAGCTATAAAACCAAAAAGAAGAGGACACCCAAGGCCAAGAAAGCTGCTCCTCTAGTGGAAAGCAAGAAGATAAAATCCACCCCTTCTACTGATGCTTCCATTCCTAGAGGTCGCACTACAAGGAATGCAATTAGGCAGAGTGAAGAGGAGTTTTAGAAAGCTTTGAGGGAGAGTAGGAGAAAGAAAGCTGAAAAGGGGAAGGCAAAAGTGTTTGAGCCCGTAGAGGCTGTTGATGTTGAGGAGATGGACCTGGTCCATAAAGAGGAACAAATGTCAGAAGTTGAGATTGAGACACCCAAACCAAAGAAGGCCAAGACTTCTTCCAAGAAGTCAGCATCTGTGTCTACTACACCCTCAACTGTTGCTAGGAGAACTAGGTCCACAAAGAAATCAAAGAAGGCTCAGTTTGATGATGATGATGAGTGGAGTGGTAAAGAAGCAAAGGAGTCTAGTGGAGAGACAGACAAATTGACAAAATTTGGGAAGCGCATGATACTGAAGGGAAGGTTTCTGAATAATCTTGATGAACCCGATATGATTTACCTTGTGGACACTCTGGACGTGCAGGGCTGGAAGGAAATGGTCCTTCAACTAGATGGCAGGCTGGCCAGGAGTGAGATTGTCAAGTTTATGGCAAATGCAGAGGTCAAGGATGGAAAGGTCTCCAGTCAGGTAAAAGGGCTTAAGATCTCCTTTGATGCCAAGGAGCTGGGTGAGATTCTTGGGAGTCCCGCTGAGGGATATGATGATTATACAAGGCAGAGGTGGCCCGACTTGGATGGCCTTCCTTCTGCACTGCAAATCACTAGGAGGTTCAGTGATAATGCTGAATAAGTGGAATCAAGGGCTGTGTTTAAAAGCGAGATAAAACCTCAACACAAAGTGGTTTTTGAGTTTGTCAATAAATGCATACTGCCCAGTCAAAAGAGGAGGCACATAGCAAACTATATGGATTTAACTCTCATGGAGTGTTTGGACAGTGGAAGGCAAATCAATTGGCCCTCTTTCATTATTCAGTTGCTGGACAGGGTGGTAAATGGCTCCAAGGCTCATGCTATCCCATATGGGTTCATCCTAACGACTGTGCTGGCTCACTCCAAAGTGCCCGTGAAGAAAGCAGAAATGGCCACTGTCAAGGACCATTTTGGGAAGAACACACTTCTGATATGCGACTATGTTGTGAATGTTCCTGACGATGAACCTGGTTCATCAAGGAAAACGCCTGTGAATAGCAAGGTCAGGGCGTTTGTGCATGAAGGTGGGGTTAAGGATGCTGAAATCTTCCACCTGAAGACCCGCCTTACAGAGGTTGAGGCTGAGCGGGATGCTCCCAGAGCTGAAATGGCAAATGAAAAGGAGAAGAATGAAGGGATTCTTCAACAAATTCTCTCTCTTCTCCAAGCAAAGAACCCAACCTCCACCTCCCAGCCTTAGGTGTCCAGTGTCGTCCCTCACCCCTCTATGACCCAGTTCGGGATTTTTTTGCTATCTTTTTCTCATGACTGTAACTGCTTTTTATTTCTTTATGTGTTTAGTGCCTAAACTATGCTCTTATCAATGAACTGTGCATTTTTTCTCTTACCTATTTTGTCTCACTTTCCTTGATAGTTTACATCTTTGGTTTACTATTGATGATTAATCCGTGTTTGTACTTGCAGTTGCCTCAATGGCCATGAGTAATTATTATAAATCTGGTAATTCTAATACTTTGCAAATTTTCGGTGATGCCAAAAGGAGGAAGATGTGCTATATTGAAAATTATGATATTTATAAACTAATGAACCTGGTTCCTTATGATAAATGCTAAATACTATAAAAAGTGTCAATGTTGGATTAAAGTGATTACAGGCCTAAGCACAGAATTTTTCATCATCAAAAAGGGGGAATTTGTTGGATCAAGAAGATGAATGATTTTGAAGATTTACAAATGAACTTAGAGTTGAACCAGGTCCATCACAGGAGACATAGACATGCAGAGTTAATGGCACGTGAGGTGATCACAAACAGGAGATAAACACAATCAGTGATCTGAAGATATATCTCCTGATCGAAAAGGTTGCAAATTGATAGGGAGGTGGACTCCTTATTCAGTAAGGACATAATCAAGATAGAAGAGGATCTAGGGAGTTGAGATCAACTATAACTCTTCCACCAAGGAAGATTTTCATCCTAATTCTAGTGTATCTCCTCTTCTACTGATCCTATATATTGTCAAGTGTTCTTATTGAACAGGTGCGCACAAACATAGAAGCAAAACAAGAATTGAGAACAAAATTACCAAAGCAATTTTGTAAGCAGTTCGTGTGAGAATTTCCTGTTCGATTCTAAAGCTACTTAAACCAGCTAGAAGAACCAGTTCCATCTGTTGTCTTTTAGTCTAGTTTATTTGTAGTAGGTGATTACAAAGTGTATCTTTCAGCTTTATCTAGAAGCAATTGTAATAGGTACTAAGTATTCAAGTTAGAGTTAACTTGAAGCTTGTCACAAATAGCTAGAGGTTAGTTTGCCACAAGGGGATTAGAGTTAGTCCTTAATTTTACAAAAGAGTTTATTTTGTAAATGCTGTTTGGCTCATTGATTTAGTGAAGAGTTTGGGAAAATCCTACTGGGAAGTAGGTCGTGGTTTTTTCACCTTTTGAGCCAGGTGTTTTCCACGTAAAATTATTGTGTTCCTTTATTTTCTGCAATTATTATTCCGCAAAGTGTAGGAGTTGGAACACATAGAAGAACCTGGTCCTTCTATAACTACTGCATGCAAAAATTGGTCACCACACAAATCACCCCCCCTCTTGTGTGGTATTGACATAGATAAATAACAAAGATCCATTTCAATTATGGACTAGTTTGAAGGAACTATATGACCACCTAGAGGCCACGGTATTGCCAAGAGCCCATCGTGAGTGGATGCACTTGCGGCTACAAGATTATAAGACCATTAGTGAATATAATTATGTTGTATATAGAATAATTCCCAACTAAAATTATGTGGGGAACCTATGATCTTTCCACTTTTCATGCCTCAAATATGGTGTTACAACAGCAATACCGTGAAAAAGGATTTAAGAATATTTTGAGTTAATTTCATGCCTTTTGCTGGTTGAACCACATAATGCCCTTTTAATGAAAAATCATGAAGCCCGCCCCACTGGATCAACTCCATTTCCAAAAGCGAATCTGGGAATGATTGATCCAACGTCTGAAAAAAGACAAAATAATTATCGTAGCCGTATAAATATACATGGGTGTGGCAAGGGGCGAAATAATAATCGCCATGGTGGTGGTTGTTATAAACAAGAGAACAATAAGGGTTCTCAGAATAATCATTCAAAAGGCAAAAGTAATATTTGCCACCGATATGGTATGAAAAATCATTGGGCACGAATTTGTCGTACGCCTGAATATTTTGTCAAACTTTATCAAGCCTTCATAAAAGAGAAACAAAGTAAGGTTGAGATTAACTTCACCTTTTAAAATGATGATGAGGTGGGCCCTATGAATAACCATGATAAAGTTGAAGCAAACCTTGTCTATAAAGATTATATTTTTGAAGGTCTTGCAGATACTACTCATTTAGAAGCTGGAGACTTTTTTGAGCATCATAACTGAAGACTTATTATTGGAAAAAGATTTATAAGAATAAATGTATTTCTTTTTATGAAGTTCATATTTAAATAAAACTTTTTATGTTGTTGGTATTTAATTTCATAAATGTAGTTTCTTTTGTTCTTAAAATTTTCAATATTACTTATGATGTGTTTTTTTTTTATTCTTAAAGAATATGAAAACTTCCAAGTCTTCAGTTGGCCGTATGAATAATAAATAATAAATATGTCTTCTGGATAGTGCTATGACGCACACCATATTAAAAGATAAGAGATATTTCTCTTATTTAATTATGAAAGAAGCCAATGTAATTATAATATCTGGTAGAACAAAATTAATTGAGGGCTCTGGAAGAGCGACTGTATTACTACAAGAAGGAACTATGTTGACTGTTAATGATGCATTATATTGTACTAGGTCTCAAAGAAACTTGTTAAGTTTCAAAGATATTCGCCAAAATGGCTATCATATTGAGACCACAAATGAAGGAAAGGTTGAATACCTTTATATTACTACAATAAAAGCGGAAAAGAAGTATGTGCTTGAAAAGCTTCCTGCATTTTCCTCCGGATTATACTACACTAATATTAGTGTAATTGAATCACATGCCATAGTAAATAAGAAGTTTACTAATGATTTTATAAATTGGCATGACCGGTTGGGCCATCCCGGTTATAATATGATGCGCAGAATAACTGAGAATTCACATGGTCATTCATTGAAGAACCAGAAAATTCTTCAAACTAAAGGAATCTCTTGTGCTGCATGTTCTCAAGGAAAACTGATTATTAGGCCATCAGTAATTAAAGTTGGAGTTGAATCTCCTGCATTTTTGAAACGTATACATGGTGATATATGTGGTCCCATACACCCTCCATGTGGACCATTCAGATATTATATGGTTTTAATAGATGCATCTACAAGATGGTCACATGTGTGCTTGTTATCAACCCGCAATTTGGCATTTTCAAGGTTACTAGCTCAATTAATAAGATTAAGAGCACAATTTCCAGATTATGCAATTAAGACACCTCGTCTTGATAATGCTGGTGAATTTACGTCCCATGCCTTTAATGATTATTGCATATCAACTGGGATAACAATTGAGCATCCTATTGCTCATGTTCATACTCAAAATGGTCTAGCAGTCATTGATCGAACGCCTCCAATTAATTGCTATACCAATGCTTATGAGAACAAAACTTCCCATTTCAGCGTGGGGCCATGCTATTTTGCATGCAGCAGCTCTTGTGCGGATAAGACTCACAAGTTATCATAAAGAATCCCAATACAATTGACTTTTGATCAAGAGCCAAATATTTCCCATCTTAGAATATTTGGATGTGCAGTATATGTTCCAATTGCTCCACCACAACGCACAAAGATGGGACCCCAAAGAAGGTTGGGGATATATGTTGGGTATGAATCTCCTTCTATTATAAAATATTTGGAACCTATGACTGGAGATTTATTTACGGCAAGATTTGTTGATTTCCATTTTGATGAATCGATATACCCAATATTAGAGGGAGAAAATAAGCAGCTGAAAAAAGAGATAGATTGCAACGCATTATCACTATCTCATTTAGATCCTCGAACAAAGCAATGTGAACACGAGGTTCAAAAGATAATTTATTTGTAAAATATTGCAAATCAACTGTCAGATGCATTCACTAACCTACCAAGGGTGACTAAGTCACATATTCTAGTTGCTAATGCTCCTATTCGAATTGATGTCCCGGTTGGACAATCCATAAATATAAATGAGTCTAAGCCACGCTTGAAACGTGGTAGACCAATTGGTTCCAAATATAAAAATCCTCGAAAGCGAAAAGGAGCAAATGATCTAGGAGATCATAATATGGAGGCAATTGATCAAAAGAGCCTCGTGACATAAATGTTAAGACCTCAGAGGAGGTCCAGGTACCTGAAAATAATAAGAATGAAGATATCTCAATAAATTAAGTCTCTACGGGAAAAAGGTGGAACCGAAATAATATTATTGTCGATAACATTTTTTCTTATAATGTTGTTGTTGAGATAATGCAACAAGATGAGGATATTGAACCAAGATCTGTTGATGAATGGAGACAAGAAATGATTGGCCAAAATGGAAAGACGTTATCCATGCAGAATTAGCGTCACTTGAAAAACGTGAAGTATTCAGACGTATAGTCCGAACACCTGAAGGAATAAAACCAGTAGGATACAAATGGGTTTTTGTGCGAAAATGAAATGATAAAAATGAAGTCGTTAGATATAAAGCACAACTTGTTGCACAAGAATTTTCGCAAAGACCTGGCATTGATTATATTGAGACATATTCTCCTGTGGTGGATGCAATCACTTTCAGGTATCTTATAAATTTGGTAGTCCATGAAAAACTTGATATGCGTCTAATGGATGTTGTTCAATAAAAGCTTCCAGGAAACTTGTTCAATAAAGCTTCAAAAATCAGGGCGATAAAAGCTTTCAGGAAACTTGTTCAATAAAGCTTCAAAAATCCTTATATGGATTGAAACAATCAGGGCGAATGTGGTATAATCGCCTGAGTGAGTATTTGCTGAAAGAAGGCTATAAAAATGATCCAATTTGTCCTTGTGTATTTATAAGAAGGTCTGGATCTTAATTTGTTATAATCGTTGTATACCGAAAAGATCCTAAAGCGTTTTTATATGGATAAAGCACATTCATTGAGTAACCCGATGGTTGTGAGATCACTTGATATAAATAAAGGTCCATTCCGACCTCACGAAAATGATGGAGAGTTTCTTGGTGACGAAACTCCATATCTTAGTGCAATTGGGGCACTAATGTATCTTGCAAATAATACTCGACCAGATATAACTTTTGCAGTATGTTTATTAGCAAGATTTAGTTCCTTTCCAACAATAAGACATTGGAATGATGTTGAGCATATTTTTAGATACCTCTGAGGGACTATTGATATGGGATTATTTTATTCTTATGAATCCGATTCACATTTGATTGGTTATGCAGATGCAGGTTATTTGTCTGACCCACATAAAGCCCGATCTCAAACAGGCTATCTATTTACTTTTGGGGGCACAACTATTTCATGGCGTTCAACAAAATAAACTTTAGATGCTACATCTTCCAATCATGCAGAGATAATAGCTATTCATGAAGCTAGTCGAGAATGTGTATGGTTGAAATTAGTGACTCAACATATTCAACAATTGTGTGGTCTTTCTTTCAAAATGAAGATTCCAACGATATTGTATGAAGACAATGATGCTTGCATAGCTCAACTTAAAGGAGGATATATCAAAGGAGACAGAACAAAGAACATTTCACCAAAGTTCTTTTTCACACACGATCTTCAGCAAAATGGTGAGATAAATGTTTAACAAATCCGTTCAAGTGACAATCTAGCAGATTTATTCACTAAGTCATTGCCAACATCAACATTTGAGAAGCTGAGACATAAGATTGGAATGCGTCGTCTCCGAGATATCAAATAAAGCTTTCGTCAGGGGGAGTATAATACGCGCTGTACTCTTTTTCCCTTAACCAAGGTTTTGTCCCAAGTGGGTTTTCCTGGTAAGGTTTTTAATGAGGCATCACTTAATGCGTATTACAAGATATGTGTACTCTTTTTCCTCCACTAGGTTTTTCCCACTGGATTTTCCTAGTAAGGTTTTAACGAGACACATTATCTTTTAAATGGACATCCAAGGGAGAGTGTTATAAATTCAATGTATGTGGATGCCCCTTCTAATGATCTTTCTGTAACTATCTTTGGGAACTCATACCCCAAAATGAATGAATTCGTTAATACATCTAATTTCAGCAGACATTTTGTAACCTATAAATAGATTGTTATTCTCCTATTGAAAATACACAAGAAACACATTTGAATAAGATAACTTCTACATTCTCTTCCTATACATTTTGTCTTTATTACTATATTGTTCTATTTTACTCTCATTTCTTAATAACTTTTTAGTTTTTATTTGTATTATATTAAAATGAGTGTGGTGCAATAAATATTAAGTTAAACAAACTAAAGTTTCTTGTACTACCAAGTTTCTTGTTTGAATTCATGTTTAGTTTAAGGATAAAAAATGAAAGGTTTGTTTGCTGATGTGTAGATCGTATATTTTTGTTAAATCAAGTATATAATTAATTTTTATTAAATAAACAGTATAATTTGCTATACACATAAAATACACAAAGTATATAGAGAATTTTCATCTTCATATGTATGGAAACATGTATCAATTTTAGTTACTCAATGTATTTTGGGAATAGAGATAAGTTACTGTATTTATTAGTGTGTTTTGGAGGGAAAATTATTTGGGGGAAAGATTGCAAAACTAAATAAGGTTATGATAGTCTTTTTACGAGTGTGGCCACATTTGGACCAAATTAATGTGGCCGTTTAGCAGCATTCTTATCAAAAATATTTTCAAAAAGAAAGAAAGTTATTTGTGTTTGACTAATCAATCTGAAAGATACTTTTGTTAATATTGAAGCAGCAATGTGTGCAAGTACTTTTGGGAAAAATCTACCTTTTTTAGCTTATGCTATTACTCAAAAGTCAAAAGCACTTACTTTTGTCTTAAAAACTTGATCAAACACTTCCGTTCTCTAACATTTTGTTGGAAAAAAAAATACTTATAGCTTCACAGAAACTTGACCAAACAGGTTCTATAACTATCACAACAATAGCCACCTCAACTCACCATCCTCTCTTCCACATGCACAAGTACAGATAATTAGGAATATTATAGAAAAATGAAAGAAAAAGATTTAATTTATACAAAATGACATGGTGTAACTTTTATTTTACACGATCAGTGTATTAAATCGGTTATAACATGTCATATATATATATATATATATATATATATTCTCTTTGGGTTATTATTAAACTAGGATTAGTATAGACAATTATATGTCAAGTTGTAAGTCATTTAACCCGATAATATAAACATGTGTACACGCAAAAGAAGTTTAACTCCGAAAGAAAAATCATCGCGCACAACAAACCAAGGCAAAGGAAGAAATAAAAAGCAGCCAAGCAAAAGGGTCATATCCATGACCATGTGTCCGGGGCGGAGCTAGAAATTGAAGTTATTGGGTTCGAAATTCTAGTTCTTTCAAGTTACTGCTAAATTACGAATTTATAAATATTCAATGGATTTCTTATGGCAATATAGGGTTTGGACCAAAGTTACTGTAGCTCCGCCCCTGTCATGTGCATGCAAACACTTCATTTGTGTGTTAAAAATAGGGGCGGATCATAGGGTTAGCAACGGGTTCAATTGAACCCATAACTTTTAACGCGTAGTAAGATTGTGTAAATATTCCTTAAAATTGTAAAAATAATAAATATGAACCCATAACTTATAAATTATAGTGAGTTCAATGTTAAAAGCTTTATAATTGAACCCATAAAATTTAAATCCCGGATCTGCCTCTGGTTAAAAAGCCTTGTTCGACTTCTTATAAAATGCAGACCTATTTTTGTGATGACCCAAAAGGTCATCCCGCATATTCTAGTTGATTCTGTGTTCCGAGGTCGTGAAAACCTCCTCCTATCTTACCTCGATTTTGCGTGCGCAGCCCGGACGTGTAGCCGGGAAGCCTTTATGTGAAAAACTGATAAAAATAATAATTTTTGTATTAGAAATTTGAATAAAGTTGACTTCAGTCAACGTTTGTGGTAAATGGACCCGTACCCGTGATTTGACAGTCCTGGAGGGTCCGTAGGAAAATATAGGACCCGGGCGCATGCCCGGAATCGAATTCCGAGGTCCCAAGTCCGAGAAATGAATTTTTAAAGAAAATTATTTTCTGAAAAATATAAAGGTTTCTGAAAATGAAATTGCAGTGCTGAGTTGCTAGTGCTTTTATTGGGTTATGATTCCCGCTATTTGGATTGTATTCTTTCTATTCTCTTGGCGTATTTCGATTATGTTGTCTGTTGATCGTAATTATTGAATTTTCTTCCATATTATTCGATCGTATCGTTAATTGTATTGAAAAATCTTTAGATAGATATTATGTTTCGGTTATTTATACATCTATGCCTTTTTTACTTATTAGACTGGCGGTGTATTGACTAGTCCTCGTCACTACTTCACCGAGGTTAGTCTTGATACTTACTAGACACCGTTGTGGTGTGCTCATACTACACTTCTGCACATTTTTGTGTGTAGATCCAGGTTATTGTTGTTAGTAGTTGCGCAGATCATTGTTGAGGAGGCTCAAGGTAACCTGCTGCTGCGTTCGCAGGCTTCGGAGTCACCTTCCTGTTTTATTTCTATTTAAGTGTACTTACTTATTCCTGGACAGTTGTATTTAGATTTGATAGAAAGATTTCGTAGAGGTTATGACTTGTATTTACTGGGTTTTGGGAAATTATAAACTCTGTCAAGAATTCTATTACGAAACTGTTAAAATTCCTTTATTATTGTTGTTATTCAGTGAAAATGTTAGGCTTACCTAGTCCTTAAGACTAGGTGCCATCACGATACCCAACGGAGGGAAATTTGGGTCATGACAATTTTGAATCCTCTAAAATATATTAATTTTGAAAGATCTGATATACACCGGACAATATTTTTGATGAATCCGAACGATATAAATAAATACATATTTATCCCGGGAATACAGTTGCGTTAGGCAGCTTCATATATGTTGTTGTATATACGTTTTCTTTCGTCTTTCTTTTGCTTTCTCTTATAATATTTTTGTACTATTTTACCATTTGAGCCAAGTTGTTAGGAAATCTTTTATTTTATAATTAATGAGACAGTAATAACACCTAATATCCCTATAACTATTGATGTTTCCCTTATACTATATATATTATATGATCGAAATAACTAGGTGCCAAGTAGAAGTTAACAAATAAATTTTAAACGGCGTTAAATCAGATGACAAAAGAGAAATATATAAAATATGGTTAATAAGAAAGGGAAACTACCCTTCGGGGTTGTCCAGTTGGTTTGGAGGGGATATCGATGACCCGGGATCGATTCTTTCCTCAATGTCTTCTGGGTTGAGCCCGTCGCATAGGGGCTTGCCTAGTGCGGTTTAGATCTCCTGTGTGATTTGCAGGCTATTACACAGGGAGAATTTTACCCAGTGCTCACCACAGAGTGCTCAGCCGAAGAGCAGAGGCTGTGGCAGAGATTGTAACGGTTGCGGGTTTCCCCTTTTACCAAAAAAAAAGAAAAAAAGAAAAAAAGAAAGGGAAACTAAAAATAGCATATATCCTCTGTAATTAGAACTTGATCATTATACTAAAACCCAGCCTCTAGCTAGGTTTGCTCAACTTGTTTTCTCAATATTATAAAACAAAATTTATTACATTAGGAGATCAGTAAAAAGAAAGGGAAAAAGAAAAAAGACAGTAAGAATTAAACCGACATAGAAACATCGATACCACTAGACTGTAAGCCTTAGTACGTAATAGTATTTATCCTCTGATATTTTTCATTGTCGTGACTCGGTTTGAACAGACGTGATACATTTTCGCAACGACAAACATGATGTTAAACAGATTCATCTCCCATTACTGCCTGATTTGAAGATTTTATCTCAGATAGTTCTTTGTCAATTGGTTCAACTTCTTCAGTAGTGCTCAATATTTTTGAAGATGTTTGTTCCTTTGTCGTACCCCATATTACTAGGTATAATCCAATTACAATAACAGCAGCTCCAACAACCCTACATTCAAGCACCACCAAATGTCAGGGATTTTTATATAAATAGTCGGCTACATTTTCTGTTTACTTTTCCTAGCCGGTAAATATTATATATCCGTCGGCTATTTTTAATTTAAGTGATTGAGTGAGCGGCTAATGAATTTCAAAAATCGTATTTCGATATAACAATATTTACACTGACAGATCATTTGTAACTACATAAAAATATTTATGATAGATACTAATTGGTAACCTGATTTTTTACGGGATTGTTACACAAATAACCGTCCAGATTCATTGCTTACATAAATTATACTTACGTTCACCTGTTATTTTTAATTTAACAAATTAGATGGGCGACTATTTGAGTTAATTCTTCAAATCCTAACTAATATACTATCACATGTTAAATTAAAAGGATTATATATATATATAATAAAGTGTTAGGGCATATGACTTAAATTCATAAAAAGAAATTTTAAAAAAAAGACAAATAATTATTAAAATACCTTCCCAAGTTAAGCTGCTCAGATAAAATGAATGAACCCAAAATTGCAACAATAACCATATTGAGAGGATTAAAAGCAGTGACAAAAACTGGTCCTTTGACGTTCATTATTAATCCCGAAACATAATAGCCAATTCCAGAATTCACTATTCCCTGCATTCATAATGAATTGTAATGTATAAAATTAAATAATATGGTAACAAGAATAATAATTCAGTATAATTAGTTTAAAAAATGAATTATTAATAATTTCAAAAAAGAACTTACACAATAAACAGATGCAAATAATTTACTACTTCCCCAGTGAAGAGACCAGACTGCAGAATTTCCTCTTTGAACCACAAGTGTTAGTGCAGTGCCTTGCAAAGCCCCAGCCATACATATTAAAGAAGTGAGTGACAGTCCTGCTGGGTATGTCTTCAATGTAATCATCTGTTTCATTTTATGTGACGGTATTCGATTAGACACACCAGACTCGTCATGTATAGAAATTAATTAGAACGGATTTAATTTATATATATTACGGTGTTAAGTAATTTTAACACTTTCAATGTACTTTTTGTTGTTGTAGCATATTACTTATCTTATTTTTCATGTTATGGTTACCTGTAATCATCTCTTAGGTGACTGATACCGTAAAATTTCTCTTACTATTGTTAGTATTATATAAATTAAATTCTAATTAAAACAACAAACACTAATAGAGGGAAATTATGTTATTCGGACTCTTCAAAAATATTACCGTATCCATATTGATTCCTCCAAATGCACTACTTTTGACTTATATACACTAATAATATAAATAATTTTAACACTCTCAATTTATTTTTACCTATTGTATGTAGCATGTTACTTGTCTTAGTTTCCATGTTACCAATCTTACATATGATAGACAGTTACCTATATTCATATCTTAGTTGTTCACTACCAACAAAACAAAAAAAAAACTAGAATTAGCTTCGAACGTCGTCATTAATTTGTTGCTAAATCGCCCGTAGCTCACATCTTTTCTTGATAATCTGTAGCTAATGCCTCGCTAAATGAGATTAGCGACGAATTTTTCTATTTAGCTACAGAATTTGTCTGTCGCTAAAACCAGAATTTTTAGTAGTGAATACTAATAAAAGTTCTTTTACTACTGTCGGTATGCATAAGTTAAATCGCAATTAAAAGAACAAGCACTAGTAGAGAAAAACTATGTTGCCGTACTCTCCAAAAATATTACCGTACCCGTGCCGGATTCTCTAAAAAATGTATCTGCTTTGAAGGAACCGCATCTGACAATATTTTTGAAGAGTTCGGACAACGAGAAAAGGAGAGAAGTATATATATACCTGAAGGTTATAAAAGCAAGCCCAGCAGAAACAACCAAGTAAAATGAAGAGAGCACCCTTAACAGGATTGAGTTCAGTAGGAGAAGCAACATTAGGTGTAGTAGTAGTAGAAGAATGTTTGGTCCATGGCAATCCAATTGTAGGTCCTCCAACAAGTGTCATTACCATTGCACCTCCAAGTGTTATTATTGTCCCAACTATTTTTGCTTGGCTATGTATCTTCCATATATTCACATTCTCAAGCCTATAAATTCAATTTATCACCATTATTAATATTCCATAGGAATTACCTCATATTAACAATGTAATGAACCAATACAATTCAACATATTACAATAATAACATATTCAGTATGATTTCATATACAGATGGAGTTTGCGGAAGATGGAATATACACAGATCTTATCAAGTATACACAAACCTTACCCTGACAATTTAACATGCGATATATTTGTCTTAAGCTTTATGTTACTACTTAGGGCTGGTTTGGTATAAGGGATAAGAGATAATCAATTCCGGGATTAAATTTGAGATAAATTTATCCTACATTTATAGTAGGGATAAAGTCGTGGTATAATTAATCCCGAGATTGTAATATTTTTTTATCCCCATTGGAGGGTGGGAGAACTAATCCGAGGATAACTAATCCGGGGATAGTTAATCATGGGATAACTTATTTCCCAACCAAACGACCCCTTACTAATTTCAATTATTATAAATAGTACTCCCTCTGGTCTATAATAAGTGACTTTTTTTTTTGTCCAAGGAATTAATATTATTTTTTCAAAATTTGCCCTTATGTACATATCCCAATATGTCAAGTTAACAATATGTAAATCTTAATTAAGGGTAATTTAGTCAAATACTTTTTTTCCTAGGAATTAGTATTTTCTTAAAGGGTATGCCAAATGCCAAACGATCTCTTATTATGTATCTGAGGGCATAATCAATTATTATATTTTAAATCACCTGATAATTATTAAAAAAAAGTTTTATATTGTCTATTTATAGAAATTAAACTTTATCCCATATCATTGGAAATGACCTGATCCACTAAGCTACATCTGTACTTTTCTAAGTTCTTTTTTATTTTTATTTTTGCTAAAGACAATATTGGATCCATCACACTTATGCGTTAATCATTGCATCTTTAGGATTTGCATTTATCTTGACCTAAGTCCATTTTCTTGAGTTTTTAAATACTTGTGAATTTTATTAAATGAAACAATTTCCAACAATCTAATTAGAAATAATATTTAATTTATGGAAAAATGTTGGTTTATAAATTAAGTGTACGTAATTAACTAAGTTAAAAAAACTTAATTATATACCTTAGGATCCAGGCTAATAAAAATGTGATGGCTGGTAAAACATTACACATTGCTGTTGCAAAAGTTGCAGTGGTGTATTTCATCCCAGCATAATACAAATTCTGATCAATAACAGGCCTGCAAATAATAATTTTGTTTGAAAATCCATTAGATTCAATATAATAAATTAAAATCAAAAAAAAAAAAATATGTGTTGGTAGTATTAGGAATATTTACTCCAACAAGCCCAGCAACATTATCTTCCAGAATATGGATAGAGTCATTTTTGGTCTTATTTTCCTGTATGTTAAAACAACCAGAGATTATATTAGTAATTTCTAACCAAATAATCCATCAAAATAAATAAATATTTCAATGCTTTAGGTATAGTGGCAGATCCAACCATGGTTCATAGGTTCGGCCAAACCCATTGTTTCAAGGCCAAACCTTAAAAAACAAATGCTTCTGTATATAGATAGAGTTAGATATAAATTATAAAATTCAATCTCTTTAACTCGAAACCCACAACGTCTATATTCTGGATTTTTTCACTGGCTCTACGCTTTTGCATTGCATGCATTCATGTGTGTTTGTGGATAGTGGCGGAGCCACAATGTCGTCAGTTAAGCACTCTTTGTCCGAAAAATTATACTGTAGGTAGAAACGTCAAATATCGGTCTTACTTTTTTATATATCTACAATACGTTAAATCTTGAAGGGGAGTCTTGGGAGCAACGGTAAAGTTGTCTCCGTTTGACCTATAGGTCACGGGCTCGAGCCGTGGGATCAACCATTGATGCTTACATCTGCCTACATCACACCTCCTTGTGGTGCGGCTCATCCCCGAACCCTGCGTGTAAACGCAAGATACTTTGTGCACCGGACTGCCTTTTTACAATACGTTAAATCTTGAACACCCTCAACAAAATTCCTGATTTCGACGGGGAATAGGAGGGTTTTGGGG
>ML355543.1:0-10984 GCA_005239505.1 Nicotiana paniculata
GTAACCCGTGTTCATCCTAGAAATAACTTTAGTCAAAGGATCTAATTCTTTGGTTAAACAATTATGCTAGACGAAATCCAGGACACTGTCATGGAATTTCACTGACATCCATGATAATATCATTGATTTCAAAAATCAGGACAATATCCTAGATTTTTCACTTGTTTAAGTTCGAAATCCATAACTCTATCATGGTGTTTCCGCATTAAAAGTGACTACACCTCAACGAATTTTTAAACACTGGCTATTTGTCAAAAATTAGGCAGAAAAATGGCTAGCCCGTAGAATGGGTAGCCCAATAATGCCAAATAGTCCAGTCCAGTGTTAAAATGATTGAATTGAGAACCAATAGACCATACATACCTTATCCATTATGTCAGATGGAAGCTGTTTCTCAAACTAGAAAACTAAACCAAATTACTCTGCCTCAACACATTCTTGATAAATTTGCCACTTCTTTAGATATCACAAACAAACAGAGATGCCATCATATTTTTGCTCATATAATCCATCATCAACTTCCATTTCAAAATTCATTTCAGACCAACCATATCTTTATATGCTAGAAACCAAATGTACAACCATAACAGACCTTAAAAAAATTCATGCCCAACTCATAAAAACTGGTCTAATTAAGGACAAAATAGCATCTAGCCGTGTCCTAGCATTTTCAGCCAAATTCCCCAGTGGTGACATCAATTATGCAAACATGGTTTTCACTCAAATAGACAATCCAAATCATTTTATTTGGAACACAATAATTAGAGGTTTCTCAGAGAGTTCAACTCCACAATATGCAATTCATCTTTTGATTGAAATGTTAACCACTTCCGAAATTCAACCACAGATACTTACTTATCCTTCAGTTTTTAAGGCCTATACTAGACTTGGTCTTGCCAAAAGTGGAACTCAACTTCATGCAAGAATCATCAAACTAGGCTTAGAATTCGACACATTCGTGAGGAATACTATGTTACATATGTATGCAAATTGTGGATTTTTGGTTGAAGCAAGGAAATTGTTCGATGAGGATAAGGACGAGGACGCTGTTGCTTGGAATTCTATGATCATGGGACTAGCAAAATCTGGAGAAATCGACGAATCTTGGAGGTTATTTAGTAAAATGGAAACAAGAAATGATGTTTCTTGGAACAGTATGATAAGTGGTTTTGTTAGAAATGGGAAGTGGAGTGAAGCATTGAACCTTTTCAGCAGAATGCAAGAGGAAAAAATTAAGCCTAGTGAATTCACACTTGTGAGCTTGTTGAATGCTTGTGGACACTTAGGAGCACTTGAACAAGGGAATTGGATTTATAACTATGTAAAAAAGAACAATGTAAATTTGAATATCATTGTTGTTACAGCAATTATAGACATGTATTGCAAGTGTGCAAACGTTGAAATGGCTTGGCAAGTTTTTGAGAGTGTCCTGAATAAAGGGTTATCATCTTGGAACTCTATGATTTTGGGCTTAGCAACTAATGGATTTGAGGATGAAGCGATTCAGCTATTCTCGAGGCTACAATGCTCGAAAATAAAACCAGATTCTGTGAGTTTTATAGGTGTCCTAACTGCATGCAATCACTCAGGATTGGTAGATAAAGCTAAATACTATTTCCAATTATTGAAAGTAGAATATTGTATCGCGCCATCAATTAAGCATTATGGTTGTATGGTCGATATTTTGGGCCGAGCAGGACTACTTGAAGAAGCAGAAGAGATTATAAGAAGTATGGATATAGAACCTGATGCTGTTATATGGGGCTCGTTGTTATCAGCTTGTAGGAGTCACGGAAACATGGCGTTGGCGAGATGGTCAGCTCAGCATTTGCTTGAGTTAGATCCAAATGAGTGCAGTGGATATGTATTGATGGCGAATATGTATGCAGCCTCTGGACACTTTGAAAAAGCTATGGATGAAAGAATTTCAATGAAGGAAAAACAGATAGAGAAAGAACCAGGATGTAGTTTACTAGAAGTTAATGGAGAAGTTCATGAGTTTGCTTCTGGTAGGAAGTTAGATTCTCAGTTCCATGACATATATTCTTTATTGTCTTCTTAGAGACTATTGTACACAATCATTACTGCATTTGCATTCACCTTTTATGAATGTCAACAGAACTAAGAGGAACATATTCATGCAACTTTTGGCAGTACATCTAGCAGTCTAGAGCTACAATTTCTTATTTTTGATAACAGTCTAAAAACAGTTGGTAAAACTGTGTTCACAAACAGAAAAACAGAAACGAAAAATAATTCCGAGCACACAATTTTTTTTGTATGTCCTTAAAGAATTTAGTTCTCTCACTGTTGTCCAACGTATAGTACAACTACGTTTGCTTTTCAAAATGATGCGGAAATACAGTGAAGAGAGGGGAGAGCTTGAAGATTTTGTGTGAAGATGCCTCAAATTATTTGACCAAATCCGAAGCCAAGCAATGACCACGTGACGCTTGCTCTTTTACGTACCTACTCCTTACGAGCTAGAAGAAGTGCTTCTATATATAATTACAACGATCTTTCTCTTCTTTTTCGATGAGGGACAAAGTTCCTTAGTAAAAAGAAAACTTTCAAGATTTTTATTTTCCTCCATTTCTCATTCACACCTCAAAAAAAGCCCAACAAAACCTGCTATTAACTATGACCCCAGTAGAATGTTAAGGGAAATGTAGGTCTATAGGGGATGGCAATCAATCCGAAAGAAGGATATGCTGAGAGTTAAGAATTACGTGAATGTACCAAGAGACCTATGGATTTATCATTGATCGGTGTTACATAACCATCTCCTACACTGCACTCAATTCTTTTTGGTTGCATAATAATTCTATGAGAAAACCCCCTACTTAATCACACGGTCAAAACACAAATTTTTTGTTCTGTTTAGTTTCTGAGAGAAACAGTGAAGAAAAAGATATGACCATTCCTGCAAACCTCACTCTCGCTGCAGTTGCAACCAAAGAGTCTAGCAATTAGAATCCGTAACTTGACGGAGTTGGTAACCACAAGCCTGGAATTTGTGGAAATGGCTTAATAGTAACTCCTAAAATGCCAGTGCTTTCCTCCAAACGGGATGGAGATCCCATACGAAGATCTGGTGGAAGGACAACTGGCTCCAAGACCAAGCCCAAACCACCTATTATCGTCTCAAAGTATAGTGATACTGCTAACGCCCTGCAGCACAGGAATGGAGGTAATTCAGGCTGTGATGTGTTAATGCATTTTGCCCCGAGGAAGCCAGAAAGAGAAAGAACACCAAAGTCCCTGAGCTAATATCAATAGCAGTTGATTCAAGGAAAGTTCTTTCTAGAGCAGTAAAAGCCTATTCTGTCTTGCTTTCTGATTCAATTCCGCTGCTGACGAGGCACATGTGTGTGACCAGAGGCGGACCTACATAGAAATGAGAGGGGTCACCGGAACTGGTTAGCCTCGACAAAAACAGTGTATATATATTTGTATATACATCAAAGACCCCTCAAATAATTTTGATGTGCCCCCTCAAACAGAAAAATTGAGTTGCTCCGTTGGTTTAAAGTGAGCATTTGTTTTAACGTGAGCATTTGTTTCCTCACTCCTCAATGGATGACGAGGGTTTGAGACCAGCGCGACTTCTCTTTCATTTTATTTGTTTTCTTCTATGATTCTGTATTTAGTGTTCAACTTGTTTTTTTTTCCTAAGGTAATGAACAATAATTTAGTACTAGTACATAGAAGGAATATGATATTCCATTAGCAAGAAGCCAATCACCTTCTTTATCTTTAATTATATCTAAGTTTATAAGCATTATTAATTTTTTTTGACATGTATAAAAATAAGTAATTCACCAAAAAATTCCCAAAAAAACTTCAAAAACCCTTGTGCCTTCACGGATCACTTCGGCAAAGTAACAAACATCCATCAATTCAACGACAATGACAGAGACTCTGCTTTGATTGCTTAAGAGACCTTTAATTTTTATCTTATTTGCGTAAGTCTTTCATATTTTTGGACATCCCTTCCGTCACTGACTTATATTCATCAAGTTTTAAGGAGTTATCGAGCCAAATTTTGTCGTTATTAGCTGACATATCTTTGTCAAAGATAGTAGCGCTCCCGCTGCACTCAAATCCTGGGTCCGCCTCTGTGTTTGACCAATGTGATATTGCACCAACGAGCCTCATAATGGTCCACTGTCACACTCCCATAGCCCTACGAAATACCCGTTAATTCACAGTGACAGGGCTGACCATGTACTTAGCAGGGGCTCAGGGCTAGCTTGGTGCACCTCATTGCCACTGAGCTGGTGGTGCCCATGACTGCAACCTCATGAACGCAACATGCGACCACTTGCCAAAAACAATAGTACAAAACATCATCAGCATCACAACATTGATGTTTCAGAATTCAGATTTCTATGGGTTGCCACAGAATGCAATTAGCAATGCTGTTTGCATCCCTAGGTCTCTTCAGCACCTGGAAGAACTTAAGTCCAAAGAAATATAAAAATAGATAGTATTACTTAATATTTGACATATTTATTCAGTTCTAATCTATTTGTAAGCCCTTAAAAAGAATAGAAAGGGGCTTGTTGTAACTTCAACATTAGCTACAGTTTCACAATACTAGACGAATATTATGTTAAACTAGTCATTTCCCATTTTGCTGAAACCTGAAGGTATATTTTCTTTAGAGGTAAGGTGCAATCGGACAGCATCAGTATTGTTATATGAAATTGTTAGTCAATACCAATATTCCAAGGGTGATTGACAGGAATGATCATATAAGGATTTGGTCTTTAAACAATATCCCCATTTCGGAAAGTATTTAGAAAATGACTTTGTGCTTGCTTATGGGGAAGTTTTCTACCTTGATTTATGTTATAATTACTCTATCTATATTGCTAATTGTTTTCAAACTTTACCCCGCTGGTAGCACTTTGTGCTTGTTCAATTGTTCACCGTGTAAGAAAAAAATACTTTAGAAATCTCAAAAAGAATTGTTCAAAATCATGTATAGGTTCATTCTCTTAATATAATATTATTAATGGTCTTTATCAGTGTTTTAGAAAGCGTTTTCAGGGCGAGTCCCCCGGCGAGCCCTGGGGCGAGGCACACCAAAAACGCCACGGGGCGATGGTGTGGGGCGTAAGTCTCAAGAGGCATACACCCAGCAATTCTAGGTGTACGCTCGGGCATTCGGGGTGTACGCCCCGGCGTTTGATGTGCGTTTTTTAGTGAGGCGTAAGCTCCAGATATTTTTTCAAATTAAAATAAAATTTGTTGAATATGTCCTTCATATAATACCCAAATTCTCAAAATTCAGCTTGGTAATTACCCAAAAGTTTTAAAAAGGAACTAAAATGTATTAAATTTAAAAGTCAAGACCTTTTTTATTCATTGAAGCCCCGATTCATGGTCTTTCCCAATTCTTTATCTTGTCCGCTTGTCTGCTAATATCTCTCGAAAGCAATGAATATTCATTTTTTTTTAAATACAAAGAGAACTCCATTCTCCTTCATAGCAGCAAGTTCAAAGTTCAAATTGCAGGTTAGTCATATTTTTTGTTCCTCCATGTAGAAAACTTTATTCTTTTCGACTCAAGTTACTTGAGCTTCTAAATAGCATATAATAAATTGTTTTGACTAGTTTATTGTGGGGATGAAGCACGTCTCTCTCTTTCTCTCTCTCTCTCTCTCTCTCTCTCTCTCTCTCTCTCTCTCTCTATATATATATATATATATATATATATATATATATATATATATATATATATATATATATATATATATATATAGTCTTCTTCATTTTTATGNATTAAATACATATGGGACTTACGCCTCATGCCTCGGGGCTTACTCCTCGCTGAAGCATATGTAAAACGCCTCATCTTACGTCCACGCCTTATAAAACACTGGCCTAATTATAGTAATCAATTTTATTCTCTTCATATTTACTTTGTGCAAATATAATTTTGAATAATTGTTCAAAATGGCTAAGACCATTGAATAGCCTTAATGGCATTTATTAGTATTCAATATTGAGATGTCTTCTTTTCTAGGAGACTTTACCTTATATCCATTATTTTATCTTTAAAGTTACTTGAATAGCAATCATAAAGTGACCATTATATGTCAATAACTTTGTTCACTATCAAATTAAGGCTATTCAATGGTCTTAGCTGTTTTGACAATCATTCAAGATAAATTCTTCTCTCTCTTCTTCTTGAGTGCTAGGTTTTCTTTTATTGGTTTTTTTGCTATACTAAAAAAACTTATTGACGTTTATTATTGCGCGAGTGACATATTCTTAATGATAGTGTCCTTTAAACACCTCAAGATAACTTTATTCTCATTCTCCATAAGTATTTTTTTCAACAATCTTAAGGATATTTTCACGATGTTATTATGGAGAACAAAATTGCTAATGTTGTTGTTGATGTTACTATACCCGCTGCACCTACTGTTTCTGTTGTTGTTCTGTCACAACCCAAACGCCAATCATAGTACTAGACAAGCCGACATCCACAAATAACTCTGCTTGTTTAAATTAAAAATAATATGAAACGGGTTTAACAGTAACAACTCTCATAAATAGTCGATAAGAAATATTGTGACTCAAATACAACATTCCCAAAATTCAGGTGTCATTAAGTACATGACCATCTAAATGACAATACAGTATAACTGCTAAAACAACTGTCTAGAAAGATAGAATAGTGCTAATAAACTGAAAAGAAGGAGGGTCGAGGTCTGCGGACCCCAAGACAGCTACCTCAATAGTATCCAAAGGGATGAAGCTCCAAATCTAGCAATTGTCGTTCCCAGAAGTACCTGGATCTGCACACGAAGTGTAAAGTGTAGTATGAGTACAACCGATCCAATGTACTCAATAAGTAACAAGACTAACTTTGGATTGAAAGCAATGACGAGCTAGGAAAGGTACAGTCCAAATCCAGATAATAACAACGTAGATATGACAAAAAAATGACAATAATAACTCAGAGAAAGCCTCATAATCAGTTTGTAGATAGTTTAGAAATGTAGACATGCTTTCAAGTATTTAACAGTTTGAGCTCAACACAGATAAAATGTACCAAGTATGACTAATATAAGGTGTGTCATATCTCGATATCTACATGCCAAGTATGCATGTCAATTGTAATGCAACAAAGTGATAAAGTCATATACATTCTCTCGGAGTATTCAACCTCACATCACGATCAGTCACTTAGTACTCCCAATCACTCAACACTCTCAATCAATCGGCACTCGCACTCAGTAGGTACCTGAGCTCACTGCTGGTATGTTACACTTCGAAGGGGCGGATCCTGCCCAAGCGTTAGTATAAGCCAATCATGGCATGAATCAATAAAATTCAATAAAGCCTGTTGCGGCGTGCAGCCCGACCCCATAAATATCACCCACACTCAGGCCATCGGCCTCACTCAGTCATCAATCTCTCCAGTATCTCGGGCTCGCAAATCTCATGACAATCAGCCCAAGCAATAATAATATGATGTAACAATAAATGGTAATGGAGATTGAGATATGATATGTAAATGATAGATGTGACTGAGTACATAATTACAATTAAGCAAAAAATTCCACAACAAAAACGACCTATGTGGGTCCCAATAGTACCAGCATATAGCCTAAACATGATTTCTAACATGAATCACAGCTCAACTTCTCTAACACATGGAGAATACATGACTAATAACAAGATTAGGTGACCACACAGTTTCACAGAATCGACCAGATCATAATTATCACGTGCACGCTCACACGCCCGTCACAAACATGTATGTCACCTCAAAGTATTTTATTTAAATATTTTTGCTAATAAAAGTATTTTATGTTATTTTTTTAGTTTCGTATTAGGTAATGAGGTAACGTTAATTAACGAAGTCCTCGTAAATTAATAAGACATATGCAGACTTTTATTTATATGATTTTTTTTTTTCTTGAACTACTAAATTAGATCAATGTTCGTTTTTCTTTTTATGAACTTATATTTATTTGATTTGTATTGTATAAGTCAAACATTGTTGTTTAATATTATTTGTATAACTTTTTATAAAAGTGTATTTATTGAGATAAAGGTGCGTGCGCAAAACGCGTACCCTAAGATTAATTAATATGAATGCTTGAGAGAAGTATTTTGTTTTCTATTTGAATAAAGAGATAAAGTTTAGAACGAACAAAGAGAAATAAGGGTACCAAAATTCTTAGAATCGAGAAAGCACCCTAGAATACAAATACAATTTCCGTATTTTACATAGTTCCCAATAGATATTGAAACCTGTAAAGCCTATTGGCCGCCAGCAAAAACAAAGGCAATAACCTAAACAATAATATACAAACCCTGACTTCAACTCAAACAAACTTTCATACTATCACTTTTCACATAATATTATAGTCGGCCGCCACAACCAAGTATACAATGAAGAAAAAGAAGATTGTTGGCATTGGTAATTTATGTATTCTGCACGAGATTATCTTTGAAATTCTGAAAGAGGTTCCTGCCAAGTCTCTAATGCGTTTTAGGTGTGTTTCGAAATCATTTTGCTCCCTTATATCAGAACCCTTACTCATTGAAGCACATCAAAAGTTTTCCACTGCTCAATTTCATGTAAGCTGTTCATCTTTGCCGACTCGCGAAGGTGTCATTCAGTACTTGAATCAGTCACGTTTCAGTAAGCTTCACTCTCTGGCATCGACCAATGGCTTAGTTTGTCTATGGAACGATGTTGGAGAAGTTGCTATTTGCAATCCTTTCACAAAAGAACATGTCTTTCTTCCTCGTCAACAACCTAAAGAGAAAGGTTACATGACTTGTTGCTCCCTGGGTTTTGATTCCATCACCAAGAAACATAAAGTATTCAAGGCACACAAACGTACGTATTATACACGGGGATCAAAATTCATGTAAAGTGACATGCTGGATTTTCACCATTGGAGTGGACAAATCATGGAGGGAGATCCCGGATTGCACCAATTTTTTCCCTTTAAGATATAATTGTGTTTATATTGGTGGAGTCATTTATTGTGTAAATACACTTGCAACGGCTTACAACATAGTTGCATTCAGTGTTGGAGATGAAAAGTTAATTAGAATGATCTTGTCCCCTGTTGCGGTATTGACTTCAAAATTTCCACCAAAAATATTAGAAATAAAAGGACAAGTTGCACTTTTAGATCGCAGAAATTTTCTAGCTGATGGCAAAATGAGTTTATATGTTTTCAATGGTACTGGTGAAAATGAGGAATGGGTGAAGCACATAATTGAGCTACCATTAGAGTCAATCAGAGGCGGACCTAGAATTTGAGCATTATGGGGTCACTATTATATTAAGCGTACCAATTTTCGTTAAGGAATTTTCAAATATATAAAAGTAAACATATCAGAAAATTAAGGAGAGTCAATACATAGTATAAATACATATAATTTATTTTTTTACCTGTACACAATGTATTTTTTCCTCGAAAGGGGTGTCAAATAAGGTGGCTCTGCCACTGTTACTGGCGACAAAGTTCGGCGCGCAACTCTTCAAAAACTTAATGAGTATGATAAATTATCAGCAAAATACAAACTTTAATTTTATTAAATATCATTACTTATATTTGTAAATACCATATTGTTACGAAGTGGACAACAAAGTTATCCCAAGACCAAAATTCATATGTAAGAAATAAATATTATTATACTATACACTTTTAATAAAAACAGTTCCAATGTTCTAGTTATAATAAGATTTTAATGTTTATTAATTTGTTAATAAAACAGTTCCAATGTTCAAGTTATAATAAGATTTTAAGGCTTATTACTTAACCTAACTACTATGGAAACAAGTATTAATTAAATTAAACAAGTCCAAAATTTCACCCTAGTCCTATAAAAGATATTTAATTCGAAGTTTTGTTTTCATACTAATTTCCAAACACAATTTTGTTTGAAGACAAACACTTCACTGAAAGAATATTTCAAAATAACATTAGCACTCAATTTTCAAATACCTACGAGCTATGACATTAATTTGGCTTTCTCTTTTAACTCGACTCTTTGTAGAAAGCAAAAGTTCGATAGCGAATTATTTTGCTAACTTAATATCTTCAAAAGAAAAAAAAAATTACTAAGGTATGTTTCAGCTGAAGAAGAGTCTCAAGCTGAGTCACCGTCGATAATTCGCACAGTTAAAGTTCAGCAAATGCAGAAAAAGGTTAAAAAAATCAATTGAAAAAGAATTTTTGTTTTTAAACAGAAGGGATGAGCGAGGGTTTTTTAAAAAGGTTAAAAATTTAGGTTGAGTATTGGTACAAGCATTAAAGAAATTAGAAAAGATAAAACAAAAAAAAAGTAGATAAGTACTAAGTAAACAATCGTTGAATTAAAAAGAAAAGGGAATGAGTGAGGTGCAGGAGCTAAGTTTCGAACCTGGGTCCATCAACTAACTGATGCACAAGTCCATCAACTAACTGATGCACTTGAGCAGGCTTCAAAACCAGCACTTCTGTCCGGCTTTTATTACTTAAGGGGGCAAGGTAAATTATTTGAGGGATCCCCAGTGTATGTACAAATGTATATAAAATATTATTTCAATATTTTTGCTGAGGCTAACAAGTTCCGGTGACCCTCTACCTCTAAGGTAGGTCCGCCCCCGGAGTCAATACAGACAATTTTTTGTCCTTCATTTAACATCAACCCTAAGGGACAAATTGTATTGATTCCATGCAGCACTAGTAGGATTTTCCCGTGTTCTTACGTGACATTGCAAAGAAGAATGGACGAAAGTTGAGATGCATAGAATTTATGAACGAGGACCATGTGTGAGTCGGGTTAGTGTTTTGCTAAATCTCGTGGAAAGTATTTGGTCCTTGAGTATACTACTACTGTTGGATTGGATGGTTCAAGAGCCTAGCTAGCCCTTTTTATGGTTCAGGGATTAGGAAAGCCTTTCTCTTCTAAGGAAATTATTTATCGCAAATATATATTATATATATATATATAT
>MDKI01282228.1:0-10777 GCA_005239505.1 Nicotiana paniculata
AAGATTCTTGATGAAGAGTTAGTCCTAATAACGTGTACGGAGAATATCGACCTTACGTTACTCTGAAAGGTTCAGAATATGATTCCAATGAGTCCTACATGCATTATACATACATATATATATATATATATATATATATATATATATATATATATATATATATATATATATATATATATATATATATATATATATATATATATATATATATATATTACACTATTCTACCGAGCCGCGCTATAGTCGGCCAGGTACGACACCTATGGTGCAACCACTGATTAGTTGGGTTTTATCGAGCTCCACGTGGTCGGTTACATTTTACCAAGCCTATTACAGCCGGGTACGATATGATGATGATGTTGCCCATAGAGGCGTATGTTTTAAAAGTTTATGTATATGCATGTATGTATCATGGATTTCATGTCAGTAGACCTCAGAGATATCCAGGTGTTAGAGGTTGTATATACTCTATCCCTGTTTACATTACTGTTCTTACTTATGCTTTCCTGCGTTACATACTCAGTACTTTATTCGTACTGATGTCCTTTTTATTTGTGGACGCTGGACGTCGTGCTGCAGGTTCTGATAGACAGGTAGACGTAGCTCCCCCACCACAGTAGGCTTCCCAGTTCAGCGGTTATTGGCAAGATCCCTTTTCCAGACTTGCCATGGTCTTGGTATGCATTTTTTTTATAGATATTATGGGTATGTCGGGGCCCTATTCCGACAATGTTGCATCACTTATGCTCCTTTAGAGGCTCATATACAGGTGTCGATTTATGTATAGTTTGGTATGTCTTGTTGGCTAATCTTTGTTGTATAGTCTTTCATGGCAGCTTTGTAGCTCGTACCTTTTATGTAGTTTCTTAGTAGTCTTGTCATCCCATGTGATGTATGTTCATGCCATTATCTTTCATTGAGTATTGTTCATGATCCATTTTTACCATTTATATTGATCTCGTCGGCCCTTAAAGATAATAAAGTAGGTTAGATAAAATGTAAGTTGGTGCTCGGCAAGTATGGCCCGGGTGCTAGTCATGATCCTCCAGTTTGGGTCGTGACATGATCCTTAACAATCATGTACATACACTATCGAGGTTGTACGACCCGATCCACGAACACACCACATGATATATATAAAGATTGCCTAGGAATTCGGCCCGTTCCACAGAAATAGGAAAACTCTTCGGACTATAATTTATATGTTTACAACTCCAAGGTAAATTCATAAAAGAATATAAATTTCTGTCAATAATTAAACATTCCGCCAAATCTATAAGTAATGAAGCTCGATTTAACATAATCTTTTAACCAAATTTTACTTATGAATACAAGAAGCTAAGCTAGCAAGTTGAGTTCAAATATTGCAAGTAGTTGCATAATAAAGGCCTATGTCTACCCGGATATAATATGAATTTTAGCTACGCATGGAATCTCGTTACTTCGTGCGTACATAGCACCCAAAATTAGTAGAAAATAACAATTTAAACACCTATGTGGTTAATTCCATCTTACAAGGTTAGGAAAGAGACTTACCTCGATTTCAAGCCCACTTCCCAGTCCACAATTCACACTAAAGCCTCAAATCGATGCCATGCAATCTGAAACTAGCCAAATGTTGTACAAACTAATCAATATGTGCTCAAAAATTCATAATTTATCTATTAGAGTAATTACCAAACCCAAATTGGAAGTTTCCTAAAATTCACCCCCCAGGCCCACATGCCCGGATTTCAGAAAGTCTTGTAAATAGTTGTTACCCGCAACCTCACGAACATAAATATACAATTTCTAGCCAATGCCATAGTCATTTTCGTGGTCTAATATCATTTTATCAAAAACCTAAGGTTTTGAACAAACTCCTAAAATTTCCACATTTTACATGTTAAAATATACTCATAATCTATGTATCTAACTTTGTATAGAAATCACTTACGGCCAATAGCTAGGTGAAAGATCCTCTCCAAGAGGCTCCAAAATCGGCCAAGGGAAATGAAAATGAGAGAAAATGGCATGTCCCGTCTTAATAAAGACGTTGCCAAGATTTTTCCTTCTTCACTATTTCGACAATAGCCTAGTGACCGCGAAGGCAAAGCGTCCAAGGCACTAAAAGATTGCACATCGCGAATGTGATCCAAGGCTCACGAACGCAAAGTCTTGCTTGGCGTGACCTTCACAAGCGTGAGGGCCTCTTGACGAACGCGAAGACCAATAGCCTGGCCTCCACCCAACTCGTCTTACCCTTCGCGAACGTGGACCATCTTACGCAAACACGAAGACCAGTGGCCCAGAGCTTTGGGATCGTGAACTTCTTTATGCGAACGCAAAGAATAAATTTCCCCAACCCAATTTCCTTCATCGCGAACACGAGGCCTTCTCCGCATTTGCGAATAAGGAAACCAGAACAACATATAGAAAAATTTTGAACTCAACTCCGGGTGGTCCAAAACTCACCCGAGTTACCCGGGACCCCGTCCAACTGCACCAACAAGTTCATAAACATAATACAGACTTGCTCGAACCTTTAGAAGATGTAAAACAACAATGAAACTAAGAACACCTCAAAACCATTTGAATCAACTTATGAACTTCAAGGTTTTCAACTTACTCCGAACATGTCGAATCATACTTAGACAACTCGGATTGAAACCAAATTTTGTACAACTCATAAATCACCAAAAGGACCTATTCTCAGGCTCGAAATCCCAAACGGACCTCGATAACACCAAAGTCTACTCTAAACCAAATTAAAGAACTAGAAAACCTTCAATGAACCAACTTTCAACATTAAGCGCCGAAACGCTCCCAGATCACCCAAAAATTCATCCGAAAAAATGCCCAAGTCCAAAATCATCATATGAACCTATTGAAACCATCAAATCCCGATTCTGAGGCCGTTTACTCAAAATATTGACTCAAGTTAAACTTGGCCATCTTAGGCCACTATTTAGGAACTAAGTGTTCCGACTTCAACCCGAACCCTTCCAAACCTAAACCAACCATCCCCGCAAGTTATAAAATAGTAAAATCACATACGAGGAGTCTTAATTAGGGGAACAAGGAACTAGTAAAAATAATGACCTGTCGGATCGTTACAAATTACTATTGACTAATCATCCTTTGACACATGTTGTTTCCTAATTCACACATCTTATAAGATCGATTTTGCCCATATATAACTAAGCTAAATTCAATTTCCAGTAAGAATACGATTTTTAAACGAAATTATTGATAATACTAAGAGTCTGAAGTTTAAAAACAATATTTGAAACAAAAATTTAAAATTTCCAACCCCGGATCCGGTGTCACTCAGTAATGAGCTACTATAACATAAAGCAAAGAAAAGGAGAAATGGACAACATTGTCTCAAATTAAAGAAGAACATGTAGAATAAGAAAGAGAAGACGAGGTCGCAATCGCCAGCTGCTACCTCGACAACTCCAATGAAAACTCTGACAGCTGCTCAATATCAACTACCGGGTCCCGGTGTACCTGGATCTGCACACAAGGTGCAGGAGGTAATGTGAGTACACCAAATCAGAAGTAACGAACCCAAACTATGGGCTGAGAGGTAGTGACAGACAAAACCTCAGAAATTACAATAAATAATATACAGAAATTAGACATGCTAACAGTTTATCAGAATGAGTAAATATGCCAAGTATGCCAGTATACTTTACATGCCATCATGAAAATATATGTATGAATTCAGTGTGGATATGCACATAGTGCTCACAACCCTCACATAAAAGCCCACTCAGTACCGTATATGGCTCTCAGGCCCAGGGAAACGTCCATCCCGGAATGTACATAATCATTGGTGAACATAGTCACTCTGTACTGAGGAAAAAGGCCAATCCGACCTCACGGAGAAAGTCCATCTCCGGAATACAACACTCGAACAAGATCCATGTCTAGGGACGATCCATCCATCACATAACATCCACTCGGACAGGATCCATGCCCAGGGAAGATCCATCCCTCACATAACATCAGCTTTGGACAAGATCCTTTTCCAGGGAAGATCCATCCCTTATCATCAACGCGCTCACTAGGGGTGTAAAAACTCTGGAGGGGCCCTAGTGTCCCAAGCTTCATATCAAGCCAACGAAGGCGTGACTTAATATCATTGCGGTGTGCAGTCCGATCTCATAACTGTCTCAATAACAGGCTCTCGGCCTCACTCAGTCATTACTCTTCAGTCTCACTCACATGGATCACAGATGCATCCATCAGCCCGAAACAATGATAAGTATGCATATAATTAACAATATTGAGATTGAGATATGAAGTGATTTGCTATAACAGGACTGAGTATATGAAATCAAATAAGCACAAAATGAGACAGTAATATACGACCACTCGGGTCTCAGCATTTTCGGCGTGAAGCCTAGCATTTATACTTAACATGATTTTTAACATGTTCACAATTACCACATTAATAGAAGAACAGATATCATCATGGAATCATCACTAAGCGGTGTCATGGGATAAGCCATGCTACAAATACTCAGTGCATGCCCGCACGTCCGTCACTTGGCATGCGTGTCACCTCAATTATAGTCATAAATCATTTAGCTCGGGGTTTCGAATCCTCAGAACCATGTTTGGAAACGTTACTTACCTTAGAACCGACTAAAATACTATTCCGCAGTGCCTTTGCCTCTAAATCCGGCCTCTAAGTGCTCCAAATCTACCAAGTTTGGATTTTTATCATAAAATTATGCTTAAGGAATGAATTCCAATTGAAAAGTACCAAATTTAGCTTAAAGCCCGAAATTAGCCAAAACCAGACCCCCGAGCCCGCGTCTCAGAACTCAAAAATTTTTATACCATAATTTTCCTTATCATCTCACGAGACTGTACATATAAAGAACGCTAAAATCGGAGTTCGTTTCACCGCTCAAATTGATCCCTAAAGGTCTCATAATCTCAAGCCCTAACCCCACCTTTTTCTACTGATTTTCATGGATGAAACACTGATATTATGTTCCTTAATCACCTATAATCGAGTTTTAAGGTCCAAAATACTTACCCCTATGAAGAACACTGATTCCCCTCTTCAAAATCTCCTCAAAAGCTCTCTTCCCGTACAAAAAATGGTGGAAAAGAGGGTTATGGTCGCAGATTAATTTAATATAACTGCCCAGGGTTTTATAAAATATAATGCGCGATCGCACACACCCACGCACGTTCGCACAGTGCATTCCTCACTCCCTCACGGGATCACACCACATTGCACGCGATCGCACTACCATTTCCTCCTTGGCCAGCCATGCGCCCAAGATAGTGCGGTTGCACCTTCCTTCACGCGATCGCACTGCCTTCTCTCCCTCTACTCCGAGATCGCACCTCTTCACCTGAGATCGCACCTCTTCACCTGAGATCGCACAGAACAATTTCATGGGCCTCACCAACTGAACTATGCGATCACATAAGACACCCCGCGATCGCATAGAGGAAAATCCTACCTGCAACACACCAGCAAAAACATCTGTTCTTCTAAGGCTAAAAATGCTCGTTAACCACCCGAAATCAATCCCGAGCCCCTCGGGACCCCAACCAAATTTACCAACACATCATAAATGATCATTCAAACTTAGTTGCACTCTCAAAACACTAAAAATAACATCCAAACACCAAAATCACATCGGATTCAAGCCTAAGAAGTTTGAAATTTCTAAAATCCACCAATGATGTCGAAACTATCCAAAACAACTCCGATTGACCTGAAATTTTGTAGACATATCCAAAATGATATTACGAATCTATTCCAACTGTCGTAATTCCATTCCGACCCCGATAGCCTAATTTCCACTGCCGATTGAAAATTACCAAAAACTAACTTTCGCCAATTCAAGCCTAATTCTACACCGATCCTCACAAAAATATTCCGAACACACTCTTAAGTCCCAAATCACCTAACGAAGCTATCCAAGCCATAAAATCCACATTCCGAGGTCGTTTACCAATAAGTCAAGTCTAAGGCTATTTTTAAAGACTAAGTGACTAAATTCTCATTATAATTATTTCGATTCCGAGCCTACCAACTCTAACACATCAAGAACGGTTTAACCAAGCTATGACGAGGCAATAACAGTAAATATAAATGTAGATTCTACATAAAAACAGACCGGGTCGTTACATTCTCCCCCTTTTAAACAAACGTTCGTCCTCGAACGTGCCAAGAGTTGTTCCAAAAGCCATCAAACCGCCGAACAACCTTACCACACACATTCCCAGAGGGAGACCCCATGTCACCCTACCCCGCATCGATCTAATAAAACAACACATTCGAATGACACTATATCCAACCTAATCCCTACGCCTTAGAACCCAAATTCCACGTCAGAACTTATCTACAAGATTAGAATCACACCTCCACATACCGTTTACACCTGAACCAAATCACACGAATCTGAAAGAACACAACTCATACGTCCAAACTCTATGATACCCAGCTACTTTTCCTTAATCAACTCCTCTAGACAACCACAATAGAACCGCACCATGTGTTCCTAAAACCAACGAATCGTCGCTCCCCGAAGCAGGGACGGGTAACCCCTAGATCATCCCAGAGCACAGACAAACCCAATAGCCATTAACTGACACCCTCACAATAGATCTACGGAGTCAAACAATCCAATTCGGTGTAAAACTCTTACATCAAGTCATACCTAAATGTATCATCGTCTATCTGATCAAACTACGTCGAAACCGACCATACTCAAAAATGGCACATCCACCCGGGTCTCCAGACCCCCAATAGGTACCACACACAACCGACACACGCGGTCCGTAACAACAACATCACCCACAAGGGCGAGCACATGAACAGATGTAACAAAAGATTCACGGGGCGTATCCAGAGAATGGGCTAAAATATGATGAACATGTGAATATGAAAAATCGGAATCAATTAAAAACTGAAGCTTCTCGTGACAGACTGACAATACATGGGATCATGACATAAGAAGCCATCTTATCCAGTCTGGCTGAAAATGCATAAAATCGGGCATGATCACCACCGGATCGACCTCCCCCTCTAGGGCGACCCCTACCTGCCTGACCCCCACCTCTAGCTGCCTGGGCGGGTGGTGCAACTACTGAGTCTGAAACTGCATGCTGACTCCTCTTCTGATAAGTACCTCTCGTAAGACGAGGACAAAACCTCTTAATATGGCCCACATCTCCACACTCAAAGCAACCTCTCTCGGAGAATGGAACTGGGGACTAAAGGAAACCCCTAGCACCAGGATAACCACTAAAAGAACCAGGCATAGATGAACTCTGAACCGATGGTGTCCAAGATGAATTCTGAGTTGGAAAGGCACTAAAATATGGGTGCACCTGATGCGAACTATGAGGATCATGACCAACTGATCCACCACGATAACCTGAGCATACTGGCTGAGCCTGCCTAAATGGTCGGCCTCTACCGGGCTGAGGCTGCCTGCCCTGAAGGAACCCCACCAAAACTCCCAGATCCTTGATACCTCTTGGCCTCCCTCTCAATCCACTCCTGGCGGCGAACCGACTCAATCTCTCTGGCAATGTCAACCACCCCCTCAAAAGAAACGCCAAATACCCTCTCCTTTTGTGAAAAATCCGAAGCTGATAAGTGAGGCCATCAATGAACCTCCTGATTCTCTCCCTATCCGTGGGAACTAGACAGATAGCATGACGGGCCAACTCGGAGAACCTCATCTCATACTGCGTCACGGTTATGTCCTCCTAGCGCAACTACTTGAACTCCCTACACAGCTCCTCCCTACAGGACTGCGGTATATACTTCTCCAGGAATAGAATGGAGAACTGGAGCCAGGTAAGGGGCGCTGCGTCAGCAGGTCTACGCCTCTCATAGGCCTCCCACCAAGCGAGTACAGCTCCTGTGAATTGGAAGGTAGTAAATGGGACCCCACTAGCCTCCAGTATCCCTGTTGTGCGAAGGATCCTTTGGCACTTGTCCAAAAGTCCCTGGGCGTCCTCGCCCTCAGTACCACTAAAAATCGGAGGCTGGAGTCTACTAAACCTCTCTAACCTGCGCTTATCGTCATCTGCCAAAGCTGGGACCACAAAATCTTGGGCTGGGGCAACCGGCTGGACTGGAACTGTCCCCGGTTTCTAAAGCCCTTGAGTAACCTACTCAGGTGTCCGGGCAGCTGGAGTCTGAGTTCCTCCCACGGCTTGAGAAGTAGCGGCAGTAGTAGTAATGGCGACTGCCTGTGCACGACTGGTGCACACAGTCAGAATCTAAGCAAGGGTCTCCTGAAGACCCGGAATCACAATGGGCACTACTGGTGCCTGAGCCTCTCCCGATGGGATCTCAACTGCGGGGACTTGATCCTGAGCAGTGGGAGGGTCCACAAGTATTGCCCCGGCTCCTGATCGGGCTGCACCCCTTCCTGTAACACGGCCTCGACCTCCAGCTGGTCCTGCTTGTGTCTGATCACCACAATCGGTAGCACGAGTGCTCACCATATGTGAGAGAATGAAACAACAGAAGTTTAGTTCCAGAATTCAATAGAGTCGCACGACAAAATTCAATAATGTGGGATTTTTCCTAAGGGTTCTGTAGCCTCTCGAAGATAAGTACAAACGTCTCTGTACCGATCCGCAAGACTCTACTAAACCTGCTCATGACTGGTGAGACCTATTTAACCTAGTGCTCTAATACCATCTTGTCCCAACCCAATTTCAGAGTCGTGATGGCGCCTGTGGTGGAACCAGGCAAGCCGCCCTTTTTAACTAAGCTAAATTCAATTTTCAGTAAGAATACGATTTTTAAATGAAATTATTGATAATACTAAGAGTCTGAAGTTTAAAAACAATATTTGAAATAAAAATTTAAAATTTCCAACCCCGGATCCGGTGTCACTCAGTCATGAGCTACTATAACATAAAGAAAAGAAAAGTAGAAATGGACAAAAATGTCTCAAAATAAAGAACAACAGATAGAATAAGAAAGAGAAGACGAGGTCGCGATCGCCAGCTGCTACCTCGACAACTCCAATGAAAACCCTAACAGCTGCTCAATATCCACTACCGGGTCCCGGTGGACCTGGATCTGCACACAAGGTGCAGGAGGTAACGTGAGTACACCAACTCAGAAGTAACAAACCCAAACTATGGGCTGAGAGGTAGTGACAGACAAAACCTCAGAAATTACAATAAACAATATACAAAAATTAAACATGCTAATAGTTTATCAGAATGAGTAAATATGCCAAGTATGCCAGTATACTTTACATGCCATCATGAAAATATATGTATGAATCCAGTGTGGATATGCACATAATTCTCACAACCCTCACACAACATCCCACTCAGTACCGTATATGGCTCTCAAGCCCAGGGAAAAGTCCATCCCGGAATGTACATAATCATTGGTGACTGTAGTCACTCCGTACTATGGAAAAAGGCCAATCCGGCCTCACGGAGAAAGTCCATCTCCGGAATACAACACTCGGACAAGATCCATTTCCAGGGACGATCCATCCCTCACATAACATCCACTAGGATACGATCCATGCCCAGGGAAGATCCATCCCTCGCATAACATCAACTTCGGACAAGATCCATGTCCAGGGAAGATCCATCCCTCATCATCAATGCACTCACTGGGGGGTGTAAAGACTCCGGAGGGGCCCTAGTGGCCCAAGTGCCATATCAAGCCAACGAAGGCGTGATTTACTATCGCTACGGTGTGCAGTCCGATCTTATAACTATCTCAATAACAGGATCTCGGGCTCACTCAGTCATTACTCTTCAATCTCACTCACATGGAACACATATGCATCCATCCGCCCGAAACAATGATAACTGTGCATATAATTAACAATACTGAGACTGAGATATGAAGTGATATGCTATAACAGGACTGAGTATATGAAATCAAATAATCACAAAATGAGACAGTAATATACGACCACTCGGGTCTCAGCATTTTCGGAGTGAAGCCTAGCATTTATACTTAACATGATTTCTAACATGTTCAAAATTACCACATTAATAGAGCATATATATCATCATGGAATAATCACTAAGCGGTGACATGGGATAAGCCTGGCCACAAATACTCGGTGCATGCCCGCACGCCCGTCACTTGGTATGCGTGTCACCTCAATTATAGTCATAAATCATTTAGCTCGGGGTTTCGAACCCTCAGAACCAAGTTTGGAAACGTTACTTACCTCAAAACCGACTAAAAATACTATTCCGCAGTGCCTTTGCCTCTAAATCTGTCCTCTAAGTGCTCCAAATCTACCAAGTTCAGATTTTTATCATCAAATTATACTTAAGGAATGAATTCCAATTGAAAAGTACCAAATTTAACTCAAAACCCGACCCCCGATCCCGCGTCTCGGAACTCGAAATTTTTTATACTAAAGTTTTCTTCAACATCTCACGAGTCCATACGTATAAAGAACGCTAAAATGTGAGTTCGTTTGACCCCTCAAATTGTTCCCCAAAGGTCTCATAATCTCAAGCCCTAGTCCCATCTTTTTCTACTGATTTTCATGGATTAAACACTGATATTATGTTCCTTAATCACCTATAATCGAGTTTTAGCGTCCAAAATGCTTACCTCAACGAAGAACACTGATTTCCCCTCTTCAAAATCGCCTCAAAAGCTCTCTTCCCGTACAAAAATGGTGGAAAAGTGGGTTATGGTCTCAGATTAATTTAATGTAACTACCTAGGGTTTTATAAAATACCCGGCACGATCGCAAGCACCCAGGCGCGTTCGCACAGTGCCTTCCTCACTCCCTCACGC